>CAKLIZ010003543.1:4280-16215 GCA_922035795.1 Oreochromis mossambicus
AGCAGCTTCTGCTCATTTTAGCAAAATTGTCGGTCTCTCCTCCTCTTCTTGACAGAATGAGTTTAGCTCAGTGAGATGAGTAGCTGCCTTGAGACCAGAAGGGCCAGGTTCAAATCCCGGTCATGGCAAAACCTGTTTTCAGTTTTCTCTTTTGTTCTGCCTCTTTTCTGCAGAAATTCTGCTCATTCACCTCATCTCTTGTGTTGGAGTGCCCTCTTGTGGCGCCTTTTGGGTAGTGCCTTAGTAAACGTGAACACTGCAAAGAAGTGGTATCAGACTGGTTTGTAGTGGAGGAATTTGTTGCCAGTTTCTTTCATCTTTAATCCGTATTCATGTTGTAATGTAGTAGTACCACAATATGGCAGAAACACTATTTTTTGGCACAAATACTTTGATTTAGTATACTTTAGCTTCTTCAGCTTCTTCACCCCTTTTCAGCAATATTTTCATTTTTTCCACCCCTTTTGAGCACAAATTCCAGCTTTTTTGGCTGTATTCAGAAAAAAGACAACTCTTTTGAGCAGAAACTCTGCTGATTCATCTCTTTTCAGCGCAACTTTTTTCTTCTTTACCTCTTTTCAGCAGAAATTCTGCTGATTGAACTCTTTTCAGCAGAAGTTTCACCTCTTTTCAGCCCCAATTCTGCTTATTCACCTCTTCTGCAAAATTTTCAGCCTTTTCACCTCTTATTAGCACAAATCTCAGCTGTTTTCAGGAAAAACTCTTTTGAGCAGAAATTCTGCTGATTCATCTCTTTTCAGCGCAACTTTTTTCTTCTTTACCTCTTTTCAGCAGAAATTCTGCTGATTCACCTCTTTTCTGAAAAAGTTTTCAGCCTTTTCTCCTCTTAAGAGCACAATTCTCAGCAGCTTCTGCTCATTTCAGCAGAATTGTCCGTCTCTCCACCTCTTCTTTGTAAGAATGACTTTGGCTCAGGGAAATGAATAGCCGCCTTTGAGCAGAAATTCTGCTGATTCATCTCTTTTCTGCAAAATTTTCAGCCTTTTCACTTCTTCTCAGCACAATTCTCAGCAGCTTCTGCTCATTTAGCAAAATTGTCAGTTTCTCCATCTCTTGTTTTTGAGAGAAAGAGTTTGGTTCAGTGAGATGAGCAGCTGCCTTGAAATGAGAACGGCCAGGTTCAAATCCTGGTCATGGCAAAACCTGTTTTCAGTTTTCTCTTTTGTTCTGCCTCTTTTCTGCAGAAATTCTGCTGATTCACCTCTTTTCTGCAAAATTTTCAGCCTTTTCACCTCTTATCAGCACAATTCTCAGCAGCTTCTGCTCATTTTAGCAGAATTGTCGGTCTCTCCTCCTCTTTTTTGAGAGAATGAGTTTAGCTCAGTGAGATGAGTAGCTGCCTTGAGACCAGGAGCGCCAGGTTTGAATCCTGCTCAAGGCGACATGTTTTTTTCACCACCATACAACTTTTTGCAACTTTTCATCTTTTTCAGCTTTTCAGCAGACAGCTTCAGCGTTAAGGCATCCACACAGCATTTTCGCAGGAAATGCAAATTTTTCTAGTTCCACTATATTATTCTAGTTGCTTCCGTACACTTTTTGGCACTTAACTACTCCTTCAGTTTTCAGCCGATTTTCGCCATTCAAACTTTAAAAAATTCTGCTCTTTCTGCTAATGCCGGCTATGACTTTTGGTGCTCATAACTTCTATACTTTTTGAGATATTGAATTTTTTTTGCAATATTTTTTGCCCATTTCTGCCATATTATCAGTGGCCTCACTGATTTTCTTTGCCGGGAAGACCTGTGTTTTAGCTCAGTGAGATGAGCAGCCGTTCTCAGACTGGGAGGCCCGGGTTCAAATCCCGCTTATGGCAACATTTCTTTCAGTTAACAGTTACCCTTTTTTCACTCTTTTCAACACAAATTTAAGCTTTTTCACCACTTTTCAGCACAATTTTCAGTTTTTTACCACTTTTCAGCACAAATCCCAGCTTTTTCAGCTGTTTTCAGCAAAAACCTCTTTTCAGCAGAATTCTGAAAAGAGTTCTGCAGAACTCTTTTCAGCAGAAATTCTGCTGATTGAACTCTTTTCAGCAGAATTTTCACCCCTTTTCAGCCCAAATTCTGCTTATTCACCTCTTGTGCAAAATTTTCAGCCTTTTCCCCTATTATCACCACAAATCTCAGCTTTTTTCAGAAAAAAACTCTTTTGAGCAGAAATTCTGCTGATTCATCTCTTTTCAGCGCAACTTTTTGCTTCTTTACCTCTTTTCAGCTGAAATTCTGCTGATTCACCTCTTTTCTGCAAAATTTTCAGCCTTTTCACCTCTTATCAGCACAATTCTCAGCAGCTTCTGCTCATTTAAGCAGAATTGTCAGTCTCTCCACCTCTTCTTTGTCAGAATGACTTTGGCTCAGTGAGATGAGTTGCTGCCTTAGGACCTGGAGGGCCAGGTTCGAAACCTGCACAGGGCAACAACTTTTTTTTTCACCACCATACAACTTTTTGCAACTTTTCATCTTTTTCAGCTTTTCAGCAGACAGCTTCAGTGTTAAGGCATCCACACAGCATTTTCGCAGGAAATGCAAATTTTTCTAGTTCTTTTTCAAGTTGCTTCCGTACGTTTTTTGGACGTTAACTACTCCCTCAGTTTTCACCCGATTTTCACCGTTCAAACTTTAAAAAATTCTGCTGTTTCTGCTAATGGGTGCTATGACTTTTGGTGCTCATAACTTCTATACTTTTTGAGATATTGAATTTTTTATGCAATATTTTTTGCCCATTTCTGCCACATTATCCGTGGGGTCACTAGTTTTCCTTGCCGGTTTGAGCTGTGTTTTAGCTCAGTGAGATGAGCAGCCGTTCTCAGACTGGGAGGCCGGGGTTCAAATCCCGCTTATGGCAACAATTTTTTTCAGTTCACAGTTAGACTTTTTTAACTCTTTTCAACACAAATTTAAGCATCTTCACCCCCTTTCAGCAAAATTTTCAGTTTTTTCTGCTGTTTTCAGAAAAAAAACTCTTTTCAGCAGAAATTCTGCTCATTCACCTCTTTTCAGCGCAACATTCTGCTTCTTTCCTTCTTTTCTGCAGAAATTCTGCTCATTCACCTCTTCTCAGCAGAATTTTCACCTCTTTTCAGCCCAAATTCTGCTTATTCACCTCTTTTCTGCAAAATTTTCAGCCTTTTCACCTCTTATCAGCACAATTCTCAGCAGCTTCTGCTCATTTCAGCAAAATTGTCAGTCTCTCCACCTCTTCGTTGGGAGAATGAGTTTGGCTCAGTGAGATGAGTGGCTGCCTTGAGACCAGGAGGGCCGGTTTCGAATCCTGCTCAGGGCAGCATTGTTTTTTTGTTTTTTTCACCACTTTTTTAGCAAATTTTCGCCGTCTTTACCCCTTTGCAGTAGAATTTTTTGCTTTTCACCACTTTTAAGCAAAAATCTCTCCTTCTTCACTTGTTTTCAGCAGAATTTTCAGTTTCCTCACCACCATACAACTTTTTGCAACATTTCATCTTTTTCAGCTTTTCAGCAGACAGCTTCAGTGTTAAGGCATCCACACAGCATTTTCGCAGGAAATGCAAATTTTTCTAGTTAATATTATTATCTCTTAATTATTTTCTCTTATTTCTATATAACATCAATAGTATATTACAGTATACTACTATACTACAAATATACAATAGTCTATTATAATATTTCATATATATTTTATTATGTATCCATCAAGGGCTGGGGGTGATCTGCAGTTTCACCCTTACCCAAGCTGGAGACACACTTTCCTTGGCTGAACAATGACACAGCCTCGATATACCTTATGCATCTCTCTTTTTATTTGATATACTTTGTGTGAATTATCTGGTTTCATGCATTCCATTCATTCTAGGCACGGTCGTCATGCCAACTATGTTTCATTGTTAATACCAGTTTACAGGTTGTTATCCTTCCTATTATTAGTTTGAATACATTAGATAAGCTCTAATTTAATTTAATTCCACTGAATCCCACCGCCGTGGACCACTGATAAAAACACTGGCCAGAACCCGAATTTAACGTTTCTGGACTTTCTCCTCTACCTAGAGAGGGCTGTCGACAGACTTCAGTGCGGGCTCCCCACGACGTCAGGTGTCAGTGTAGATCTCTGTTTGGAGTCACCACAAAACAGTTGTTATTTCCTCTCCGGCTCGGAGGACCAAAAAATATGTCATGAGCATTTCGTTTCAGTAAGTAAGGAAAGAGACGACAAGCTTGTAAAGACATGTACATGGGTGAGAGCTCTGAGTGAGACTCACACCCAGCTGTAGTCCGCCTTCTTTATTTATACACTCGTTTACACAATGTATAGTTTCATAACTCTGACAAGGGCAAAGGCGTGCTTCCCCTTTCGACAACTCTACTGCACGTCTTTGTCCTCGTGAATATGGCATAATCTTCTTGTTTCAAGTTCCTTAGCCGTTTCCTGTTTTTCTCTAAAAGTAGTTGAAACACTGGTTTCACAAACAGTTATACAAGAGTGGTTATTTTCCACTGCAGCAATATGTGTGCTAAAGACGTAAAACATAGGCTTTATAAAAGTATAGTAAGACAAGTAAAAATCTCTTAACACCCTCCTTGCATCTCCTCTCCTGACAGCATTAAATATAGGGATGGGTATCGTTTAGGTTTTATCCGATACCGGTGCCAAACCGGTACTTTTGAAACGGTGCCGGTGCTTAAACGGTGCTCAAACCGGTGCTTGAACACAAAATTGGTCCAAAAACCTCTCATGTTCAGCTGGTTTTTTTGTAAAAAGATAACAATGTTAGCCTTTTCTGCAGCTATAGGGCATATATGGTCTCACTCTTGGTTGGAAGCAGTGCTTAAACAATGGAAAAAACACAAACTTTGTCCAAAAACCTCTCATGTTTAGCTGTTTTTTTGTAAAAAGATAACAATGTTAGCCTTTTCTGCAGCTATAGGGCATATATGTTCTCACTCTTGGCTGGAAGCAGTGCTTAAACAATGGAAAAAACATAAACTTTGTCCAAAAACCTCTCATGTTTAGCTGTTTTTTTGTAAAAAGTGTCCGGAATAGAAATATTTTACTGCTATTATTTGTTGCTATTTTTATAATCATCATTACCATTTCATGTTAATAGTGATGTTGCATTCAGAGCCACTCAGATGTTCAAATATATGGGTATTATATTAGTTTTATTACAGGTTGTTATAGCCACTGTAAATTGTTGAGTTGAATCTATAATTTAAAGGTTTTGAATGTTTTGTATTTTTATACTGAAGTCTTCAGTGGGTGAGAAGTTGACTGCAGATCTGAAGAGGAAAAACCTGTGTTATGAAAATGATTTTAATCTTTTATACATGATTGCATTTGAGCTTATTAAAGAGCTGTGGCTCCTGGTCAAGTGAAGGTCAGAAACTCTTGGCAGGCGCTATGATCAGCCAATACAAGGTGAGAAGAACAGGAGCTCTGAAAGGAATTGTGACACACCTGCTTACATGACATATGCCTGGAGTTATATCCATATATCCTTATGTCCTTTAGAGCTAAGAGTTAAGTTGGTATCATTTATCACTGATATCTTTTAAGTAAGTTTTAAGGTTCATTTATCTTCAGTTTAAGTAAGTTTCCTTCATGGTTTGAGTATCATTCGAGTGTGACAGTTAGGTCAAAAGTTATACATAGTTCAGCTGTGTATGTGCACAGGCCTTATGTCTGGCTGAGCAGAGGTGCAGACGGGGTCATGACACATACATAGCCTACACAGCAGGCACACACACACTCACGCACACACGTACACATCATAGTAGATTGACTAGAGTAGGTAAAAAGTCAAGATGTATTTTTGGCTGCAAGTGCAAGTTTGCCGGCATATTGTTAGATGCTTACAGGAAGTGGAACAGATGTCCCAGAAGATAAGCGACAGCGAAGGCGGGCTGACAGGAAGCACCTGGCGTTGACTCGAAGAAGATGTTCTGTGTTAGACTATGTTAAGAGTTATTGTGGTTTGGGCTGACGTATGCTTTGTGTAAATCTGCCTAGTAACAGAAGAGGGGGTGGTACAAGTCTCACATCTATAAAGTCTTTGTGTTGATTTTGGCAAGACAGTTCAACACTGATTGGGTTGTTGGACTCACACATGTGTTCATTAAAATGCCGTCTAACTACACCAGGCTGGATCTGTGGTTGTTTTTAAATTCCCTCTTTCAATATATATTTTTTGAACCTTAACATTTGGGGGCATCGTCCGGTGAGAAAGAGGGAGTTTTGGTGTAGATGGAGAGATCCAGGGTCCGTGGTAATTGGACGGGCAGACGGTAATCAGTGGTGAAAGTGAGCAGGCATTCCCCGGGGCATTTAAAGGTAAGACACTGCCTGTTGAAATATATTTCCAAAAGGTGTCACATTGGGCATGTCAAATTAAAAGCCTGGTCACTGTAATTACTGGTGAAAGTCTGTTTTGATTTTGGTGATAATGAAAGTAATAAAGTACAGTACTGAGAAAGTTAAGAGCGGTTGGAGCCGCTGAGAGAATTAAGAGCGGTTGGAGCCGCTGAGAGAATTAAGAACGGTTGGAGCCGTTGAGAGAATTAAAGCAGTCGGAGCTGCTAATTTAGTGTGGTAGGGATTTTGGTTATTTTGTGGGTTGGAGCCCTATTGGTAATTGACTTTATTTTGTGATGGTCATTTTGTGGGTTGGAGCCCCTATGTCCACAAGGATAGGTCTGCCTGATTCTTACTCCTGTGTGGGAGTGTAGATTGTTGGTTTAAATTATTCTAAATTTTTCTAGAACGACAGCGGCGTCTGTTAAGAAGCGCATTTTTCTCGGAGGTAACGCTCCCTCCTGGATAAAGACGTTTATCCTTGACCTACCCTGAAGAGTAGGGATAGTACCGTCGACAGCGGGGGAAAACTTGGGAATCTCCGAAATTGCTAGGGGTTGGAGCCTCTATTTTGCGCTTTTTTGGCTACCTGTAAATTAACTTAGGACTAGAAATCTGGACGGAACGGTTGGAGCTGGTCCGGTGAATTGAGCACAAAAAGTCAGGGACTTATCGGTTGGAGCCGTTATGGTAAAATTTATCAAAATTATATAGGGTTTAAGAGGCCTAAGAAATCTGTGCAGTGTAAATATAAGACGTCTTGTGTAAATATAATAATATGAGATCTATGTATGAGATCAGTCTCTGTGTGTCAGTGCACTACCGGATGTGCACTGATGGTGTGTGTGTAAATGCAAATGAGCAGCGGTAACGCGCAGAGAGGGTGCTTTCGGTTTCGAGTGTACGGAGCTTTATTGAAAATATCGCTGAATGCCTGTATATAAGAGGTTGGTGTTGCTTATTACGAGAGTATAAATGCAGTAATTAATAATACATTAGTGTGGATGTATGGTAATGACTGAATTTTGATGGATGTATATATCTTGAGCCATAAATGCTGGTGTGTTTTATTTTCCAGTTATGTGTGTGTGGTGAGAAGCCATGAGACGATGAGAGGTTTCAGTTTTCTTTTTCTTTTTTCGTTTGACTTGCTCTTTCTGATCATGGAAGGCATGTCTAAAATACTCGTATGAAAGCGTATTTGTGTGATTTTAACTGTGTGAATGCTGTCAGTGTTTGATTTGAGTGACTCTGCGTGAGTTGTCTGAGTGAGAGAAAAGGCAGTGTGTGTGAGACGATTCATGGCGTCTGTAAGAGGTTAGAACTTTTAAATGGGTGTATGAAATAATGGTATGAAAAAGATGTTTCTTGTGTGATGTAAAGTAGGATGGTTTAAAGTTTGAAAGTGCTTTTAATTCAAGAAAATCCAGGAGAGATGTTATGACAGGTTGAGTTTATTTTTTCTGATTGAAAACACATAAGTATATACACTTGGGAAACCCAGTTAAGAGATTATTGGGTGACTGATGCTATAAAACTGACCTAAAGAATGGTCCTGTGCGGGGAGAAGTGTTAGTTGTTCTGATGTTTGAAAGAGCTCTATTTAAAAGTGTGTGTGAGAGGAAGGTGTGTGTGTGACTGATGATGTCAGGGGAGCACCCAGAGAAATAGACAGAGTTAAATTCTAAGAAGATGAAGCGAATGCATGTTTTAAGAAAAAGTAAAAAAGTAATAAAATTATATTAATTACAGGGTTTAGAAAAGAGACAGACCGAGAGAAATAAATACATGAACTAACAATTACATTAATGAATTGAAAACGCACGTACACGAATGGTTACATGTGAAATTATTGTTGGAAAGTTAATACATACATGAAATAAAGAAAGCAGTTTACACTCCTTTAATTTCCAGAACCAGTGTGTTCCCTAGGCCTGATAACACCCTTGCCCAGTTGGCCCCTGTAGTAGGCGGGCATGGAAGGCTGGACAGCCCATGACGGGTAAGATCCCACCTCGAAACCCTGGGACAACCTAAGGCAAGGCGCAGTCACGATTGCTCGAACCTAAGTCCCGGAGTGACCTTGGAGTCACTGGAGGAGACGGGACTTAACAGGTAAGGCCACTGGGCACAGACGAAGGGGAAATGTCATTAACAATGACTAGGGATGAGTCAAAGAGAGAAAACACACCCTGTCAAAAGGAGTTTGAAACACTGCAAAAGGAACATTTACAAGATCACAAAGATCACAAAGAAACATTTATAAAAATCACACATACAAACAGAAAATGCACTAACCCTACAGAGATAAGCTCATGAAGAGTAATGCACATATAGGGATTAAAACCGGGCTAAGAACACACAAAAAATGTAATTCAATCAGCTTGTTAATTTCATGAGTGTTAAAATGGTGTGAATGTTGAAGAAAATACACTTAAAACACACTTGGATAAAATAGAGTTGTGGAATAACTCAAAAGAAGCTGTAGGACAAGGGAGTGAGTTATGGAAAAACAAAAACAAAAGAGAAGTGATTAGTATAGAAAGAAAATGAAAATAATTCAATAATGTGTTAAGGTTTAAACAGGCATTTCTCTTGTCAAGTTGGCTGTTGAGCTGTCAGCCACTATGCAAATTAGCTGGGGTAAGGAGTGACAAAGACACTTCCTGTGTGTCTGTGTCTCGGAGGCTTTCAGTTCAAGAGAGAGCGGTGGCTGTTGGCAAAATATATAATGGTAAAGTATCAGGATATTTGATTACGGTGGTCAGGTCTGCTCAGAGGTGCAGATTTGGACAGGAAATTTATAATTTAGGAATGATACGTTGTTGAAATCGGTTTATATTTATGCTGAATGGAAACATGGCAAAGTGAGGAAGGGAGACATTGTGCAAACGGTCTTTGATCTTTTGACGAGGTTTTCGGTGTGTTGAATGGGTGAAATTTAAGATTGTTTCAGATTTTTGAGGCTGTTGTTTCTATTTCGAGAGAGGGTGTTTGATTAGACATGGATAGGTCTGAGAGGGGCCCAGGAAATTTTTGTAGTAAGTGCACTCAGAAAAAACCTGGCAGGTGATTTTGTTTTGTACTTTGATGAGCTAATAATCAGCTCTCTTTTCTTTTTTCATTTTTGTTCTAAGCAGGCCTGGAAGAGAGTGAACTGACGGCGCTGACAAAATTACCAAGTACGAAAATCAGGTGGGCTTTACGGATTATAATTGATTACAATCAGAGACTGATTGGCGGCGAAGTCTCTGTCTAAAAAGGGATTGTATCGAGTCAATCCAGTCAAAAGTATAGAGAACTATTTTCCTAAAAAGGAATACGAAATTAAAACGGATGATTGAGCTCATTTTGCTGATGTGGAGCATCTGAAGTGCGCAGAAGGCTGCAGTATCAGCAAAAACATCATGTGTGAATGCATGTGAGTGAAATAAATGAAAGGACAAGTGGGAGACTTAAATCTGGGGATGCTGATTTTGGGATGTTGATGTTTACTTTGAGGTAATTATTTACTGGGGTTGGATTATGTTATTACATTATAGAATGCTAAATGCTAAAAGGGAAACATTGTTTGATGAAACTCAAGTTACCATTAACTGAGGTAACACATGATTAATAACTGTTCGGTTTAAGTTTATTTTTGGTATGACATAGACGGGATCAAAAGGGGAGAGTTGAGTAGGAAATGTAAACTACAGGTTTTGTTTTCAGGAAATTCAAAGGATCCAGACTTCGATGGAGAAGGAGGTTGTGAAGATTTGACATAATGATTAAATTGATTTTGTTCCTTAAACACAGGTTTTCAGGGCTGGAGCTAAATACCGGAGAGGGGAATGGCTGAAGGGTTCTGAGAAATGATATGACTAACCTTTTTTCCCTTTTAATTTCCTGAGCTTGGGTGAAGCATGTTGAGTTTTTTGCCACATGAGATGTGTCAAAAAAGAGAGGGATTTAAGATTTAATTTGTTTAATTTGAAATGGGTTTTAGTATGATTTTAACTGTTGGGGTTTTTTGATAACTTAGATATAGTAAAACTGAGGCAGAAAATGTTATTTTTTAAGAAAGGAGTAGAATGAACTGAAGTCGGTTTAGAAGATAAAATGCTGGTGTTCATACGCTGCTGTATATAAAACTTAAAGGGAAACTGTGGGAATAAAAGGATATGCTTTGGGGAAAACAGGGAAGATTTTCTTTTGTGAAGAGTTTATAAATAGATTTATTTCTAGGATAAAGGAGAGCTTTTGATGAGGATGTTAGAAGTGTTACTGACCCAAATGAATAGTATTGAAGATTACATACACAGGAATGAGTTCATACACATTGCATTTTGTGTTCATTAAAGAAATGTTGCTCAAGTCAATAACTGAAGGTCAGAAGTTATGCGATGTCCAAGCAATTTATTGTGCAAGATGACCTGAGCATTGAAGGCTGCACACGCTTACAGACATATAAAGCTCATCAACACACAGGACAGTATTGATTTGAGGCCAAAGGCCTGAAATCCCTTTAGCTTTTAACTGAATTTGAGTTGACCCAATAACAAATGACAGAAAAGAGGAACTGATTAGGAGTTTTGCTTGTAACTAAACTGGGTGACATGTAAAATATGGAGATAACACAGGCAGCTCTAAATTAGTCCTCTTATATAAAATGTAGTGAGAGAATAATAAATGCTTGACTAAGTTTTTGTTTAAAACAGAAGCAAACGGAAAAAGCTTATATATTTTGGTTGAGTCTGATAAAGTATAAATTAGAATGTACCATTACAATAAGAGCAGCAAGATGAAATAAAAGGACATATTAAAACAGGTTATCACCCAGGAAATGGGAGTTCTAAAATACAGTTAGAGTTCAGCTTTTAGCTAGGATGAAGTTTATCTAGGAGCAATTAACTATGTGTTTACACGTAATGATTAAAGTGGTTGTTTTTTATCTTTTTAGTAGAATAAGCCGTCATAATGATTTTCTTTCAATATATCTTGTAATAGGTGACTTTAGATGAGAGGAAGGCCCTTGCAGCAGCGACAGTTTTGTGCACAGGATGTGGGTGATCAGATAAGGAACAACAGGAAACATATGACAGCAGTGCAGTAAGACTGTTAAAAGCTGTAGATTGAGATGAGTGATGTTTAAGATTATAGAGGAACAAAAGTCAGAAAGTCAAAACATAATTAGGTTCAGGCTTTTGAATAAAGAGAACAAGTGAGGGACATAAGGTAGGAGAGCCGTAGTAGGGAGAAAGTGTTTTTCTATCCTTTGTAGGAGGCCCAGAAGAGAGGGACCCAGAAGAGGAGCAGAGACCACTTAAACATGAAGTGTTCTCAAGTGGGAGTGGGCAGTTCATTACTAAGACCACCTAGATGACATGGGGTTGTCCGGTTTGCTAAATCACGGAATGCCAAGAGAGGGTCAGAGTGGGAAAAGTGATCCTGATGTCCATGACGTCAGGGGTGGACAGGGAAGCAGCTGAATGGGCCAAGGAGTGACCCAACATAATGTTTGGTGACCTCTGGATGTTATCCAGAGGTCAAAAGGGGAAGTGTCCGGAATAGAAATATTTTACTGCTATTATTTGTTGCTATTTTT
>CAKLIZ010003545.1:0-16212 GCA_922035795.1 Oreochromis mossambicus
AAACCCAGAATCACATAGAATGTTTAAATAAACAAATTTAACGAGTCAATACCAAATAAAAAATAACACTAGCCAAATCATATTAGCAGAACAATAACAAGGCAAGTGGCATAAATGTAAAAGTAGTCTTTAAAATTTAAAACCTCCTCTGAGTAGTAATGATAAACTTTAGACAATGATACTCAAACATCATGTTTTCTTGATGCACAATGATCCGTTTATGAAACACTGTTTATGGACATTTAAGGAATTACTTTTATTACCAAAAGATCTGGTATTATGGGGAACAGTCCATACTGTACCGTTTAAACAAACCCAGAATCACATAGAATGTTTAAATAAACAAATTTAACGAGTCCAAAAAAACACAAATTCTAGGTAAACTTTCCCAGGACCAGGACAGCACCACAATGCATCCCAGAAGTCAAACACTCCAGATTCTTGTTGTGACAATCTGTTTCTGATGTGTCATGTTTTGGAATTCAGCAAGTTGGAATACTCTGGTTTAGAGTGATCTCCACGAACCAGCAAAAGGCTTTTGATAGAAAGGATCATGAGGATTTGTGTTATTTGGTTTTGTATACTTTTACATTAATATTATTCAATCATTGTATTAAGACTATTGGCATCTACAGCTGGACTGTTTAAACCAACTGTTCTGCTTACTTATGCAGATGAGTTAAATGTTTTTTATTAGGAGGGATGCAGATATAAGGGCATGAGAGTCATGTCTTCGTAGGAGAAATGTTTAAGGGCTGAAAATTTCACGGTCCCCATGTCTCTCCGGCTGGCTCACGTTGGGCTACGGTATAGTTTTTTGTTTTGTCTGTCACTCGCCCTCTCCCCCTCCCTCTCTCCTTCACTGTCCTCTGTCTGCCTGGGCAGAGCTCGCCTCTGACCTCCTGCTTTTGGGCCCACGCACCTGTGCTGATGATCCACACCTGCCGCTGATTAGTTCCTGGTTTTTCCTGGCCGCTATTTAAGGTTGCGGCTTAGAAGAGCTCGTCGCTGCAACGTTGAACGCCTTGAGTTCGTGACCCCCCAGCTAAATCTAAAAGTGCTTTAGTGATTGTTTGGCGTAGTATTAATGCTTGCTTCTGTGTGCAGATTCCCTGGACCTGTTCAAATGTGGCGACAAATGCGTCCTCCTTTTCCCCAGATTTGAAGGATGGGTCGAGTGTATCCTTTGCGTCCAACCATATCCTAGGATTCATTGAGTCACATAGAAGAATTCCCCATAACAATTGCGGACAAAGCAGGAATAAATACGGGAGAGGAATGAACCTGTTTGTTATATGTTTTAGGGAACATAGACCAAACGGCTCAATTTATTAAAATGAGGAGAAAACGATCACCTCTTCATGGGGGTGAAGAATTCGGCCACTGTGGCATGGAGGTACAATAATAAATCAATTTACACATCATATTCATATGAGTATGTACAGCATGAGTAACCCTCATGCTGTACAGAACCTGTGATGTGCAAACGGTATTCCTCTTGTGTTCTGCTGTGAAAACTTTTGGATTTAGGGATTAACATGGTTGCCATGGTTTTCTCTTATTTGTTGTGTGTGATCAGGAGAAGATGGGCCTGCAGGGGAAAGTCACCGTCTCGCAGGTCAGAAAGAAATGTGATAACTTACAGAAATTCAAAATATGTATGTGTGTTATCAAGAAGATACTTCTTAAGAACACAAGTTAATAAATTACAATTACTAACAGTTGTTGTGTTGTTCTTATTTGTCTACTGTCATTTCTGATTTTCTCTGCCTTTGGCATTGCAAGTATCCAGGATCAGGAGAGGGAGTCAGTAGGAAGCCTACTGCTGCTACTTGGCCCTGGTTTGCCCTCATGGATGAGGAGATAGGACAGAGGTCTTCCATTAGACCTCTGTCCTAATTTCCTCTCTACCTGAGGACACTCCAGGGCCAAGCGCAGCAGTGGGTGACTAAAACGAAAGTGATGAGGAAGGTATCAGCCACCCAAACAATGAGAAAGAGGAAAAGAGACAGGGATGATGAGCTGCTAGACCTCAACAGAGAGGACATGAAGCAGCAAAGAGAGTCTGAGGACAGGAGAGCGCAGGAAAGCAGGGAGAGGATGGTGTGATGGCATCAGCCACACATGGGCAAAACAAGTCCATTCATTCACTTTATTAGTTTGGTTTTCAGTTACTTCACTAATAAAATTCATTAATGTTTTTCCTTAAGCCTAACACTGATATTATGAAGCGTGCATGTAATAGCATTGTGTGGTTTTTCTGAAAATGTTTTCTGTTATATTAATTATGTTTCTCTTTCTTTGAGTTACCTGGTTTGGGGCGGTGGCTGTTTCTGGGTTCTGTCTGGGTTGTTTCCTGTCTGTTTCCTGTGTGGCTGAGGACTTTGAAAACAAAACCAACCATGTGCTATCAGAAACAGGGGTGTTTTAGGTTTACTTTTGTTATCCTGTAGGTTGAGAGAGTAGTCCTCCATGGTGGCTGCAGTTTGACTTGTCTCTGATGTGCCGATGATGTCGTGGAGTTTGCCGAGCGCTGCTGTGGAAAGGGATGTAAACAATGGCCAAAAATACAGCTGAGAAGTCCTGCGGCAGATAGTAGGGGCGGCATTTCAGCATTAAAAACTCAATGTCTGGGGAACAGTACTTGTGGACAGTCTGTACATCTCCTGTATCCGCACATAGAAGCGAGTATTAACACTACCCCAAACAATTATTGAAGCAATTTTAGAATTAGAGGGTTTATGAACTCAAGGCATTCAACGTTCCAGGGACCGGCTGGAAGGAGAGTGACAGACAAAACTAGAGAGCGAAAATTTCAGAAGAAATTTTAAGTGTGCCTATGCTACTGTCAATGAGTGTAGTTTGCCATTCATACCACCAGAAGGAATAAAACAAAGCAACATGAGAACTGCGCCAAAATATCCAAACCGATATCATGACCAGCAGCTTTTACAGCTGTGGCTCCAGCAAACATCAGCTGATCCTAGAAATTAATATTAAATAAATTCTAACAACAGCTGATCAAGCTTAAACGTGCTGCTGTTGTTTAGCGCGACATCTGCCGGTTTCCCCGTTCTGGTGGGCGATAAACAAACAATAGAGAAAAGCCGATCAGCTGATCATTGATCAGTTTCATGATTGAAGAAGAAACAGGCGAGCGAGGGGGAGAGAATGAGAGGAGAAGAGGCAGCTATGTAAAGACACAGAATAAATCCAGCTTTGTGTCTTTTTTTCATTCTAGCTGAAGTACGGGACAAACTGTGTTCCTTTTCAGCTCAATACAAAACGCGTAATATTTTCTCTGAATGCGGGACGATTACGTTTGTACGGGACGGTTGGCAACTCTACTAACTAACCTTATGAATAAAATAAAGCTCACTACGGTATCAGTAACATCAAAGCACGCACCCAGCTGTATAGAAACTCCGTCATGCTAGCTAGCACGCAGTACGAGTTATTGTAACTGATTGTAAAAAGTCAGCACAACGAAAATAAACTACACCTAAACTTGGTTTATATCTGACCCAGATAGACTGCAGGTCATAACTTCTTACCTGAAATTCAGTTCACCTGATGCTCGGACCAACGGCCGCCTAGGGTCTGCTTCTGCTGCCTCCGGTTTCCCTCATACACCTGCTGCCCTCTGTTTGAGCTCTACGTTAGCCACCACCAAACAACTGAGTTATTTTTTCACATCGACCAGCATCTGGACAATCCACCACCTTCCACTGTTTATACCGTTACTAAAATGAATACATAAATCATCAGCCCATAAAAACGAAAAATAAGTCCAGGTATTACACAGAGTCAATGAGAAAGACCGGTGTGTGTGTGTGTGTGAAAATGACATCCCGAAAGTGAGGTCTTCTCGCTGGCTTTAATTAGCCAGGATCGCTGTCACTCAGCCCATGCTAGCTAGCTAGCTGTGGAGCTCTTTGTCGGCACCGAAAACGTCAGAGCACTTTTTGCTAATATGGGATGTCTTGATAAAACGAGCAGATATTGGAAGTTTACATCTGGCCGATCCACCACCTTTCACTGTTTATACCATTACTAAAATGAATAAATAAATCATTGGCCCATATAAACGAAAAATAAGTCCAGCTGTGACCCAGAGTCATCACGAAAGACCCCGTGGTGAAACGAGAGAGTGAGTCGCCCTCTGTCATCCAGGCCGGGTGTCGCTTGTCAGCCAGGCTGCGCTAGCTAGCTATGGGGTTAGCTGTCAGGCGGCACCAACATCGTCACAGCACTGTTGCTAATGTGGGATGTCTTGATAAAATGAGCAGATATTTGAAGTTAACACAGCTACATTCTCGCCTGAAAATATCTTAAAAGTTTAATTTGTGACCGAGAAACAGTAATAAGAGCAATATAAAAACTAAGTGGTGGCCGCCATTGTTTGACTCGGCAGAGGCGTGCTATGAATTGTGGGATATGGAGTTTTCCAGCAAGCATACACCCTTTCAACTACTCCCGGGATACCACTAGAGAGAGCCAACACACCACAAATGAATTTTGAAATTCGTTTCAATGGGACCAAAAGATGGAGCCAACACACCACAAATGAAGCCTTCCCATTCATTTCAATGGGCCAAAAAATGGGCCAAAATTTGCACTAAAATATTAATATTTCAAAACTATAAAAGTCATAAACACCAAAAGTCATAGCACACCATTCCCGATCCAGCCGCACAAAATGATATAACATATGTGAAGCTTGTCTCAAAACTGTGGGGCGAGCTAGGCGCCAAAATTTCAGGCGGAAGATGGAGAATAATAATAACTAGAAAAATTTGCATTTCCTGCGAAAATGCTGTGTGGATGCTGTAACGCTGAAGCTGTCTGCTGAAAATAGCTGAAAAAGATGAAAAGTTGCAAAAATTTTATGACGGTGAAGAAACAGAAAATTCTGCTGAAAACAGGTGAAGAAGCAGAAATTTTTGCTGAAAAGTGGTGAAAAGCCAAAAATTCTACTGAAAGGAGTAAAGACGGAGAAATTTTTGCTGAAAAGTGGTGAAAAAAAAAATGTTACTGTGAGCAGGATTCGAACCTGGCCCTCCTAGTCTCAAGGTGGCTACTCATCTCACTGAGCCAAACTCATTCTCACAAAGAAGAGGTGGAGAGACTGACAATTCTGCTGAAATGAGCAGAAGCTGTTGAGAATTTGTGCTGATAGGAGGTGAAAAGGCTGAAAATTCTGCAGAAAAGAGGTGAATCAGCAGAAATTCAGCTGAAAAGAGGTAAAGAAGCAGAAAGTTGCGCTGAAAAGAGATGAATCAGCAGAATTTCTGCTCATAAGAGGTTTTTTCAGAAAACAGCTGAGATTTGTGCTGATAAGAGGTGAAAAGACTGAAAATTTTGCAGAAGAGGTGAGTAAGCAGAATTTGGGCTGACAAGAGGTGAAAATTCTGCTGAAAAGAGATTTAGTACAAATTTAGTGATTTAGTGATTTAGTACAAATACTACGAATTGGCAGAAATACTGTGACTTAGTAGTAATACTATAACATAACAGATATACTATGACTTTGCAGACATTCTATGTTTTTGCAAAAATACCACAATATGGCAGAAATACTATGTTTTAGCACAAATACTATGATTTGGCACATATACTATATTCAGCAGATATACTATAACATAACAGAAATTTTACGACTTAGAAGTAATAGTATAACATAACAAGAATGTTAATTGGGCACAAATACTATAATTTAGCAAAAATACTATGATTTGGCACAGATATGATGATATGGCAGAAATAGTATGATTGGGTACAAATACTATGCTTTGTGAGAAATACTGCATTTTACCACAACTTCTGAGATTTGATCTAAATGCTATGATTTACAAGACATACTATGAATCCATACAAATACGATGCTTTGGCACAAATACGATGATATGGCACAAATACTATGATTGGGTACAAATACTATGATTTGTCAGAAATACTGCTTTTTGCCACAACGTCTGAGATTTGATTGAAATGCAATGATTTAGAAAAAAAATACTATGACTTGATACAAATATGATGCTTTGGCACAATTACTATGATTTGGGACAAGTACTATGATTTAATACAAATACTACGATTGGGGAGGAATACTATGATTTAGCAGAAATACTATGTTTTAACATAAATACTATCTTTTGGCAGAAATTTCCACTAAAAGGTACCATTTCTGCTTTTTAGCAGAAATTTCTGTCATGTTATAGTATGCTTTTTAGCAGAAATACTGTAATTTGGCATAAATACTATGATTTGGGATAAATACTATGATATGGCAGATATACTGCAATCAGCACATATACTATAACATGACAGAAATTCCTCCACTTATTAGTAATACTATAACATCACAGAAATGTTATGATTTGGCCCCAAAACCACGATTTAGCACAAATACCATGATTTGGCAAAAATACTATGATTTAGCAGAAATACTATGATTGAGCAGAAGTACTAAGATGTAGTAGAAGTACTTTGATTTAACAGAAATACTATTATGGAGGAGTAATACTTTAACATGGGAGAAATATTGATACACACACACATACACATACACATGGCCACATACACATAACAGAAATACTTCCACCTAGTAGTAATACTATAACATATCAGAAATATTCTGATTTGGCCCCAAAACCATGATTGATACACACACACATACACAGAGCGCAAAGTGAACAGTAGCTGTTAAGAGTCTGGGCTTGGTATATCTAGGTCAGCTAAATTAGCTGCACCTGCTGTAATCAGCCCTTACACACACAGGCACAGAGAGAGGTATGAGTTTTCTTCAGTGAATTTCTGACATTCAGGATTCCCCTCGAACAAATGGCCATAAATTCCTAACCGTAGGAGCTAGAACGGTCATTCTGACGCCGTTTTGTTTCAGTACAAATACTGTGATTTAGCAGAAATACTATGTTTTAACATAAATACTATTTTTTGGCAGAAATTTCTGCTAAAAGGTACTATTTCTGCCTTTTGGCAGAAATACTGTAATTTGGCAGAAATACTATGATTTGGGATAAATACTATGATTTGGCAGATATACTATATTCAGCATATATACTATAACACAACAGAAATACTTCCACCTAGTAGTAATACTATAACATATCAGAAATATTCTGATTTGGCCCCCAAACCATGATTGATACACACACACATACACAGAGCGCAAAGTGAACAGTAGCTGTTAAGAGTCTGGGCTTGGTATATCTAGGTCAGCTAAATTAGCTGCACCTGCTGTAATCAGCCCTTACACACACAGGCACAGAGAGAGGTATGAGTTTTCTTCAGTGAATTTCTGACATTCAGGATTCCCCTCGAACAAATGGCCATAAATTCCTAACCGTAGGAGCTAGAATGGTCATTCTGACGCCGTTTTGTTCAGAAGAGATGGGGGAATGTTCAGGTCTTCATAATTCAGAGATAAAATATAAATTATCAAAGATATATGACTTGTAATACACAGTAACTGAGTAGAGGCAAACCAAAACTGCCTTGACTTGCCCTCAAACAACGTTTTGTAACTCTAAATCTATATGGAGCAGTGGTGAAAGTGGTGAAAAAACTGGAAAATTCTGGTGAAAAGGGGTGAAGAATCTGACATTTGTGTTGAAAAGAGTTAAAACAATATAACTGTGCACTGAAAAAAGTAGTTGCCGTGAGCGGGATTTGAACCCGGGCCTCTCGCTCTGAGAACTGCTGCTCATCTCACTGAGCTAAAACACAGCTCACTCCAGCAAGCAAAATCAGTGACCACATTGATAATGTGTTCCATTCATTTCAATGGTCAAAAGTCATAGCACACATTAGCAGAAATAGCAGAATTTTTTAAAAGTTTGAACATAGTATTTATACTATAACATAGTATTTCTTCTACATCATAATATTTGAACCAAATGATAGTATTTCTGCCAAATCACAGTATTTCTGGTAAATCACAGTGTTTGTGCCAAAATCACAGTATTTGTACCAAATCATAGCACTTGTGACAAATCATAGTTGTTAGCTGAATCTGTGCTAAAACGTAGTATTTCTGCTAAAACTTAGTATTTATACTAAATAATATTTTTTCTTACAAATCATAGCATTTGTGCTGAACCATAGAAAATTCTGCCAAATCATAGTATTTGAGCCAAATCATACAATTTGTGCCGAAACATTACGTATGATTTATGATTTAGCAGAAACACTGGGACTTGGTAGAAATACTATGATTTACATGAAATACTTTGACTTAGCAGAAATACTATAATCTAGCAAAAAGTACTACAGCATAAATTCAGAAATGCTACCATTGAGCAAAATTACTAGGATTTAGCAGAAATACTATGATTTGGCACAAATACTATGTGTTAGCACAAAAAATATGTTTTGGCTCAAAAACTTTTATTTTGCAGTTATACTATGATTTGGAAGAAATACTATGCTTTGGAACAAATACCATGATTTGGCAGAAATACTATGAGCAGTAACAATATAACATAGCAGAAATACTATTATTTGGGTGAATGCTATTGTTTGGCACAAACACTATGATTTAGCACTGTACATAAATATTAATTGGGCACAAATACTATAATTTGGCACAAGTACCATGTTTTGGTAAAATCCCATAATTTGGCACAAATACTATGATATGGCAGAAATACTATGATTGTGTACAAATACTATGATTGGGCAGAAATACTATGTTTCAGTACAAATACTATGATTTAGTAGAAATACTATGTTTTAACATAAATACTATTTTTTGGCAGAAATTTCTGCTAAAAGGTACTATTTCTGCCTTTTGGCAGAAATACTGTAATTTGGCAGAAATACTATGATTTGGGATAAATACTATGATTTGGCAGATATACTATATTCAGCATATATACTATAACATAACAGAAATACTTCCACCTAGTAGTAATACTATAACATATCAGAAATATTCTGATTTGGCCCCAAAACCATGATTTGGCACAAATACCATGATTTGGTAAAAATACTATGATTTAGCAGAAATAGTATGATTGAGCAGAAGTACTAAGATGTAGTAGAAGTACTTTGATTGAGCAGAAATACTATTATGGAGGAGTAATACTTTAACATGGGAGAAATATTGATACACACACACATACACAGAGCGCAAAGTGAACAGGAGCTGTTAAGAGTCTGGGCTTGGTATATCTAGGTCAGTTAAATTAGCTGTACCTGCTGTAATCAGCCCGTACACACACAGACACAGAGAGAAGTATGAGTTTTCTTCAGTGTATTTCTGACATTCAGGATTCCCCTCGAACAAATGGCCATAATTTACTAATCGTAGGGGCTAGAACGGTCATTCTGACACAGTTTTGTTCAGAAGAGATGGGGGAATCTGCAGGTCTTCTTAGTTCAGAGATATCATATACATTATTGAAGATATATGACTTGTAATACACAGTAACTGAGTAGAGGCAAAGCAAAACTGCCTAGACTTGCCCTCAAACAACGTTTTGTAACTCTAAATCTATATGGAGCATCAAAATCATTCTTTCACCGTAAGAAACAGCAGGCTTTGGTGAACAGTCATGGAAATTTTCAGGGCTCTGTTGAAATCCATCAAAAAGATATGACGAGAGAAAAAAGTGCCTCATTTCCAGAGTTTGAAATCTGATGAAATCTGAGCGAGGGACAAATTTCCTACTCTCAAACAAGTGTAATTCATGACCAAACGGTAATAGGTGATAAAAAACTTTTTGTATTGTGAGCATCAGGAGTGTATGAAGATATATTGGCACAAGCCTCATGTCTCAACTTTGTTTCGTTAAGGAGATATGACGATTTGAAAATGCCTGACATTAGAGAAATCCAGCGGTGATTTTGAACAAACTCTCCATTGACTTTTTATGGAGAATTTTCAGACTTTGTGTTACTCTGAGGAGATTTGCAAAAAAATCTATCACTCCCACAATAATGATAGTGACAATTTCTGAAAGCCAACAAAAATACCTACGTTTTGATGTATAATTTGTGGAGCTTGAGTGGAAATTGGGCGAGTAGCAAGAAGTTGTTGGAACATGAAGAGAAAATTCAGAATGGATGAGTGTCCACTCTGAGTTAATTGCATAGCAACCATAACAACGCATGTATTTTCTGAAAAATCGCAATTTTGCAACTCAAAACTTAAAGAGGGATAAGATTAAAACAGTAGAAGATCTGAAAAAGCTGAATCATACAGGAATAGCCCAATAATCTGAGAACATTTTAAAGGTTGAATGGAGTTTCTAGGTGAAAGTATGAGGAAGTAGTTAAGTTTCAAAAACAAGCAAGTTTTAGCAGAATTTCTGAAGATTTCCATTCATTTCAATAGGACAAAAAAAAGGAAAAAAGTGTAATATTTTAAAAAGTATAATAGCAATAAACACCAAAAGTCATTGCCGGAAAGAGCAGAAAGAGCAGAACAGTATAGAGTTTGAACTGAGAAAATCGGCTGAAAACTGAGGGAGTAGTTAAAGTCCAAAAAGTGTACCGAAACAACTAGAAGAATAACTAGAAAAATTTGCATTTCCTGCGAAAATGCTGTGTGGATGCCTTAACGCTGAAGCTGTCTGCTGAAAAGCTGAAAAAGATGAAAAGTTGCAAAAAATTGTATGGAGATGAAGAACTGAAAATTCTGCTGAAAATAGGTGAAGAAGCACAAATCTTTGCTGAATAGTGGTGAAAAGCCAAAAAGTCTACTGAAAAGGGGTAAAGATGGAGAAGTCTTTGCTGAAAAGTAATTTTGCAATGAGCAGGATTTGAACCTAGCCCTCCTGGTCTTAAGGCAGCTACTCATCTCACTGAGCTAAACTCCTTCTCACAAAGAAGAGGTGGAGAGACGGACAATTCTGCTGAAATGAGCAGAAGCTGGTGAGAATAGTGCTGATAAGAGGTGAAAAGCCTGAAAATTTTGCTGAAAAGAGATGAATCAGCAGAATTTCTGCTCAAAAGAGGTTTTTTCTGAAAACAGCTGAGATTTGTGCTGATAAGAGGTGAAAAGGCTGAAAATTTTGCAGAAGAGGTGAATAAGCAGAATTTGGGCTGAAAAGCGGTGAAAATTCTGAAAATTCTGCTGAAGACTTCAATCAGCAGAATTTAAGAGGTGAAAAGGCTAAAAAGTCTGAGGTGAATCAGCAGAATTTCTGCTGAAAAGAGGCAGAACAACCTGGTTCTGCTCAAATTCACCAATCAGAGGTACTGCTTCTGTCTGCTTCATCAGGCTGTTTACTTGTATGTATTTCTGCCATGGGGTGTTGACAAGAATCTGAGGTCCATATTAGAAAAGCTGCTAAAATCATAAAACTTTGCAGAATTGTAATAAATTAGCAATATAAATTACAGGTCTGTGATAGTGTATCAATTTGTAGTGAAAAAAAAATGTTGAACAAGGTGGGATTGAACCCATGACCTTTGAGCTGCAGAGCCGTGTCATTACTGATTGTGCCACCTGGAAAGGGGGCGGGCGTCTGCAAGACAGAGACTTGAACAGTCAGAATTAGATCGCGGTGAGAGGCGAAAAACGCCGTTTTTTGGTGTTACAAAATGTCGTGTCACTCAAAAACCAGGTGGGATAGAAGCATAATTCTTGTACTGGGTGAATCAGCGGACTTTGGTGTACTTTGACTGCGATTTTCATTGCTCTTTGTACCTCCGTCGTGGAGATATGACGAGAGAAGAAACGGCTTCATTTTCGGAGTTTGAATACTGAGAAGAGGACAGATTTCCACCCCTGAAACAAACGGAATTCATGGCTCAACGGTAAGATGACTGTAAAAACTGCTCCGACCATGAGTGTCAGCAGTGTCTGAAGATGAATTGGCACAAGCCTTTTGTCTTAACTTTGCTTTGTTAAGGAGATATGACGATTTGAAAATGCCTCTCATTAGAGAGTCCCAGCGCTGATTTTGAACAGACTCTCCATTGACTTTCTATGGAGAGTTTTAAGACTTTGTGTTGCTCTGAGGCGATTTGCAAAAAATCTGTAACTCCCACAACAATGATAGTGACATTTACTGAAAGCCAGCAAAAATACCTACGTTTTGATGTATAATTTGTGGGGGTTGAGTGGAAATTGAGCGAGTAGCAAGAAGTTGTTCAGATAAGTGATGAAAATTCAGAAAGTTTCACTGTCCACTCTGAGTTAATTGCATAGCAACCATAACAACGCATGTATTTTCTGAAAAATCACAATTTTGCAACTCAAAACTTAAAGAGTGATAAGATTAAAACAGTAGAAGGTATGAAAAAGCTGAATCATACATGAATAGCCCAATAACTTGAGAACATTTTAAAGTTTGAATGGAGTTTCTAGGTGAAAGTATGAGGAAGTAGTTAAGTTTCAAAAACAAGCAAGTTTTAGCAGAATTTCTGAAGATTTCCATTCTCCAAAAGTTGAATCTGTTCATCTGGACGTAGCGTAGCTACAATGCTGTGATTGCAGCCATTCCCCAACTCTCTGTGAATGGTACTCATGGCCATTGATCAGTGTTCTTTGATCAGTGGGTTTTGGTCGGTGATTGTTGATCAGTGGTCATGGGAATTTGCATAATTATGATTAAGGAACTGACCTCACAGCCCATTGTTCCTTCAGTGGGCTGGTTTCAGTCATTATGCAAATGTACTGTTTATAAGGTTTGGGGAAACCTGCAGTCAGCTGAGACTGAAGAAGTCACTTGGATGAGTGACGAAACGTTTCTCCCACAAAACGCTACGTCCAGATGAACAGATTCAACTTTTGGAGATTTACTTTCCTGGATGATTGAGAATGCATCAAGAAGTTTTCCATTCATTTCAATGGGACAAATTAAAGGAAAAAAGTGTAATATTTTAAAAATTATAATAGTAATAATCACCAAAAGTCATAGCAGGAAAGAGCAGAAAGAGCAGAACAGTATAGAGTTTGAACTGAGAAAATCAGCTGAAAACTGAGGAAGTAGTTAAGCGCCGAAAAACGTACGGAAGCAACCAGAATAATAAAGTGTAAGAGAGAATAAAGAGAAACAGGAACTCAATAGTGTGGATGCCTTTGAGGGCATCCACACAATAAAGTGGAATAAAGAATAAAGAGAAACAGGAACTCAATAGTGTGGATGCCTTTTGAGGCATCCACACAACTAGAAAAATTTGCATTTCCTGCGAAAATGCAGTGTGGATGCTGTAACGCTGAAGCTGTTTGCTAAAAATAGGTGAAAAAGCTGAAAAGTAGCAAAAAGTTATAATAACTTTGCCGAAGCATAAGAACTTAGCAAAAATGTAATTACTTAGCAGAACTGCAATAACGTAAAGAAATACTTGGCAGAAATACAATAACATAACAGAACTTAGCAGAAATATTGTAACTCAGCAGAAACATGATATCTTCTCAGAAACACAGGAATTTAGCAAACATTGTACAAGAAAAATACGTAAACATTGCAGAAACACTGTGATTTAGGACAAATACTACAACATAGCAGAAATGCTGTGATTCAGGAAATATACTATGCTATGGCACAAATAGAATGAATATGCTCAAATACTATGATTTAGCAATAATACTAAGATTTGGCAGAAATACTATAATTAATTACAAGTACAATATCTAATTGTAAGAACTATCAAGATTTGGCAGAAATGCTATGTATTTTTGGCAGAAATACTATGTTTTAGCAGTAATACTATGATTTGGTAGAAATACTATAATTATGCAGAAATATTATATTTACCACAAATACTATAAAATAGCAGAAATAGTATGATTTAGCAGAAATACTGTATTTAGCACAAATACAGAAAAGTAGCAGAAATACTATAATTTAGCAGATTAGTAATAACTTACACAATTACAAATATGGACACATATTGAAACACAAATGCACAGAGGGACACACACACACAAAGGATCTAATCCAGTCAACCAGTCTAACTATATTCAGTTTTAATCCTACAATGAGATGCTGCCAAAAAAGGGTAGGGTTCAACACACACACACACACACACACACACACACACACACACACGCAGCAGCAGCAGCAGCAGCAAGTGAACAAACAGGGGCTGTACATACAGTGTTTCCTGTATGTTTCTAGGTCAGTCAAATAGCCTGGAGCTGCACAATTTGAATCCACCAATCAGAGAGGCTGTGTACTTTTTCCCGCCAAAACAGGTGCACCCTTACACACACGCAGGAACAGAGAGAGAGACTGGTTTTTGCAGTCTATTTCTCATATTGAGGATTCCCCTCAAACAAATGGCCATAATTTCCTAACCGTAGGGGCTAGAGCGGTCATTCTTATACCGTTTTGTTCAGAAGAGATGGGGGAATCATCAAGTGTTGTCTATTTAAAATAAAAATATGCATTTTTAGAGATATATGACATGGACGATTGGCTGGTTGGAAAGCCATGAAGGCCCCAATATGCAAATTTGAATGTCTCAGCCCTCATATATGATAGGCTGGCTGGGAAGCCATGAAGGCCCAGATATGTAAATTTGAATGTCTCAGCCCTCAGATATGATTGGCTGGCTGGGAAGCCATGCAGGCCCTTTTATGTAAATTTGAATGTCTCAGTCCTCACACAGGATTGGCTGCCTGGGGACCTGGCAGAAATATCTAGAAATACTATGATTAAGCAGAAATACTACATTTAGTAGAAATCTTGTGTTTTAGCACAAATACTATAAAATGGCAGAAATACTATAATTAAGCAGAAATACTATATTAAGCACAAATCCTATAAAAAGCAGAAATACTGTACTATGATTTGGTAGAAAAAGTATAATTAATCAGAAACACTATATTTGGTAGAAATACTATGTTTTAGCAGAAATACTATATTTAGCACAAATCTTATAAAATAGCAGAAATAGTATGATTTAGCAGAAATACTAAAAAGCAGCAGAAATGCTATGATTTAGCACAATATTAAAAACTTAAATAGAAAAATTGGAAAAGCGAAATGGACAGCTGAAAAAATGCTGAACATGCTAAGGGTCCCTCAAATATGAAAAAAATCGGCAAAAAAAAGTATAAAAGCCTGCAGATACACACAATCACAAATATGGACACATATGGAAACACACATGCACAGAGTGTGCCTCTTGGCATAGGCACACTTAATAATAATAAGGATAATAAATCTGAAGAATAGTAATAAGTGTGCCTCTTGGCATAGGCACACTTAATAAGAAGAAGGAGAATAAATCTGAGGAATAGTAATAAGTGTGCCTCTTGGCATAGGCACACTTAATAATAATAATAATAATAAATCTGAGGAATAGTAATAAGTGTGCCTCTTGGCATAGGCACACTTAATAATAATAATAATAATAAATCTGGAATAGTAATAAGTGTGCCTCTTGGCCTAGGCACACTTAACAAGAAGAATAATAATAAATCTGAGGAATAGTAATAAGTGTGCCTCTTGGCATAGGCACACTTAATAATAATAATAAGAATAAATCTGAGGAATAGTAATAAGTGTGCCTCTTGGCATAGGCACACTTAATAATAATAAG
This sequence comes from Oreochromis mossambicus, assembly GCA_922035795.1. Taxonomy (NCBI): domain Eukaryota; kingdom Metazoa; phylum Chordata; class Actinopteri; order Cichliformes; family Cichlidae; genus Oreochromis; species Oreochromis mossambicus. The sequence continues at coordinate 15,526 of CAKLIZ010003545.1, forward strand.
AATAATAAATCTGGAATAGTAATAAGTGTGCCTCTTAGGCACACTTAACAAGAAGAATAATAATAAATCTGAGGAAGAGTAATAAGTGTGCCTCTTGGCATAGGCACACTTAATAATAATAATAATAATAAATCTGGAATAGTAATAAGTGTGCCTCTTGGCCTAGGCACACTTAACAAAATACTATACCGTAGCCCAAAGTGAGCCAGCGAAAGAGACATGGCGACCATGACATTTTCAGCTCTTAAACATTTCTCCCATGAAGTCATGACTCTAATGCCCTTACATCTGCATCCCTCTTAATAAAAAATATTTAAGTCATCTGCATAAGCAACCAGAACAGTTGGTTTAAACAGTCCAGCTGTAGATGCCAATAGCCTTATTACAATGATTGAATAATATTAATGTAAAAGTGTACAAAACCAAATAACGCAAATCCTCACAATCCTTTCTATCAAAAGCCTTTTGCTGGTTCATGGAGATCACTCTAAACCAGAGTATTCCAACTTCCTGAATTCCAAAACATGACACATTAGAAACAGATTGTCACAACAAGAATCTGGAGTGTTTGACTTCTGGGATGCATTGTGGTGCTGTCCTGGTCCTGGGAAAGTTTACCCAGAATTTGTGAGTTTTTTTGGACTCGTTAAATTTGTTTATTTAAACATTCTATGTGATTCTGGGTTT
>CAKLIZ010003546.1:0-16210 GCA_922035795.1 Oreochromis mossambicus
GCTACCCGTCCGAGACAGACAGCCAGGTCAAGGCATATGTGAGCAACTTAGTGACAAGCAAACCTATCAAGTCACATAAGTTGGAGGAAATTCATAGAGCTACACAGAGGGACCCAGAGCTTCAAAAAGCAATCATCTTCATCAGACAAGGGTGGCCTCAGAGAATGGCAAAGAGCTCACCACTGCAAGGCTTTTATGCAGCCAGAACCCACCTTTCAGAATCAGATGGTCTAGTGCTCTACCATGATCGCATCGTAATTCCCACAGCACTCAGATCCTTTCGTGGTCCTCGGGACCAAAAATGGTCCCGTACCAAAAAGTGCTCTAAAATGTTATATATCAATATTTTTTTCCACTTTAAATTAGTCAGTCTTTTAAAACTACTTCTGCTTAAAATATCCATATCAAGTTTTAAATATATTTTCATTGTTTTAACCCTTTAAATCCCAGTTTGGGTATATGAGGGCATTGTTTTTTAACAGATTAAAACTAAAAACGTAAATATTTTTCATAAAATACATTTGAAGTAATATTTGATTGTTATTATAATTAGGCCTTTAGTTGGTCCAAACATTGGCACCAAAATTTATTTTGATCCATTATTATTTTTTGTGCAGGAGCACATTTAGAAAAAAATCCAACCTTTCGTGCTCCTCGGGACCAAAAATGGTCCCGCCCCAAAAAGTGCTCTAAAAATGTTGTATATTAATATTTTTTTTCACTTTAAATGAGTCAGCCTTTTAAAACTACTTCTGCTTAGAATATCCATATCAAGTTTTAATTGTATTATCATTGTTTTAACTCTTTAAATCCCAGTTTGGGTACATGAGCGCACTGCTTTTTTTTAACAGATTAAAACTAAAAACGTAAATATTTTTCATAAAATACATTTGAAGTAATATTTGATTGTTATTATAATTAGGCCTTTAGATGGTCCAAACATGGGCACCAACATTCATTTTGATCAAATACTATTTTTTTGCAGAAGCACACTAAATGTCACATAGTGCCATATCAGGTTTATCATTTTTTGCTTACACCATGTAAATGACCTTTAAATTTGGTAAAAATTTTTATGTTTGTTTTAAAGGTACTTCGGTTTTATTTTGAAATCCATACTTTTATTTTGAAACAGGAAACTGGCGCAAAACCGTTAAAGGGCTTGTTAGTAACGTTTGTTTTAGGATACAATAAATAGTGTGCCTTAAAGTGAAAAATATGTACGTTTCCTTTGCCAATTAGTACCTGGCTGACAGTGGCACAAGGTTTGTTAATGTTTCCTTTAACGGAATAAGTTACGTGCAATCAAAATGTTGTTTAATAGAGTTTATGTGTTGTTAACCTTGACCTTGACCTTTATGTGTAGTTGTAAGTTAGTGAGGTGATATAATGAATTGAGTGATGTAAATTTGATGTATATGCTATATGTGAGCAGGAGAAATTTGTTTCTTTTGATGTTATGGTATTAATATTGTTGGTTTTGTTTTGCTCCTAGCTCTTACGGTGTCTTCACTGAATGTTTCAATAAAAACTTTTCCAATAAAACCTCTGTGAAGCATCAGTATAAGAGACCATCATTCAGCCAGGGATGCTACACACCAATTGCTTATTACCTTGTTTTGTTCTAAAATAAAGTAAAAAAATTGTCTAAATAACAATACAAGATCACTTTGAACCAGAAAAACATTTATTTTAGAAGGATGAACAGGAACATTTATGTTACTGGGAATCGGAGAAAGTTGTGTGTCCGGGGGCCGTTGCGAACAGCTCCAGCGGCCGCCACCCGCAGCACCAGTGCCCGCTGCCAGTAGCTCCAGCAGTGGGATGGGGTTTGGGTCTTGGTGTCAGTGTCCCCAGCACGACATGTCCGATACCACGTGACAACAAATATATAATTTTTTGTCGTAGCCCTCAAACTGAATGTAACGATACTAATTTTTCACTCTTTTTGGTTCTCGCGAAACAAAGACACTACTTCGCGCATAATCCCAAACCAGTGGAAACCTGTGCAGTCTAATTTGGCACGACATAGCACATGTGAATAGTAAGATTCAAGATTCTTTTTTGTCACATGCGTAGTTACACAAGTACAACACGCAGTGAAATGTATCAAAAAAGTTCCTAACGCTTTCCCCCGGGGCGCTTCTCTGTTATGCGCCCACCTCGAGTAGTGGCCTGGCCCGTGATGAGGAACAAATACTTAAAAATTAAACAGAAAAGCAATAGGGGGAACAATCAAGTACAACATTCTATAAACTTCACCTGGCCCATTTGCTTTCCGAAGCCATATGGGGCCCAAAACCATTGTGGCTCAATTCAGTGTCCCACACAGAACATTCTGTTATGGCCGAGAGGGCCAGGCTGTAAGTGTGGATTTAAATTTTGAGTGAAAGGATGAGCAAGGTCTGCTTGAAAACTAGCACCCAATACTTGTCCACCTGACTCAACAGGTTGTGACCGAAAGTTTGACCAAATAGTAAGGGGGTTCTATAAGACAACCTTCTTAGTATATACCAAAAAGATGATGTAAAATTCATGTAACATTTTCAGTGGGAGAAATGTTTTGTCACTTCGTTTGTCTCAGCTGATTGTCTCAGCTAATTCAGCTTATACTGAAGTGGCGGACAGTACTTTCTGTCCAGGAGTTGTGGAAACCTTGATGGCTTTCACAACATTATAAACACTACATTTAAAATGATGACTGAAAATGGCACCACTGATGAACAATGGGCTGTGAGATCAGTTTCTTGGTCAATAACATGCAAATTATCATGACCAGTGATCAGTTACAATTGATCAATGGTGATGAGTAAAATTAGAAATATCCTGTCTAAAATTAGAAATATCCTGTCTGGAGTGTCAAAGGAAAATCGTGTATTTGTGTTATCAGCTACTTGAAATGTGCTCTTTTAGGATCACTAAGCAAATGTCTTCGTGACTTTTGACATGAACTCTTGTGTGATAAACAACTAACAGCTTCCTCTTTCTGTAAGAACATGCAGACTTAGAAAAGGGGAACCTCAGCTCTGAGTTCTTGGAATAAGTTTGTTATCTTTGTACACACACAAGCTTGTATAAATAAAGAACGCAGACAGTGATACAGCGCGAGTCTGTGAGTACGAGCGCTCTATGACTGCCCTCGCGAGTAAAAGACAACTGCAGTGTTTGTGTTTTCTAACTCAGGTGTCTCTGCTGAAGAACTGTGGGGTGATTTTCAGAAATCCCCTGACAAGGAGTGACACTGGAAAACTAATATATGCTAATATATTATTACTTCTAGGCTGGACAACTGTAAATCATTATTATCATGATGTCGCCAAAACTCCTTGAAAAGCCTTTACTTAATCGAAAAATGCCGCAACAAGAGTACTAACAGGGACTAGAAAGAGAGAACACATTTCTCCTATATTGGCTTCCCTTCAGTGGCTCACTGCTACATCCAGAATTGAATTCAAAATCCTGCTACTCACATACAAAATCTTGAATAATCTGGCCCCATCTTATCTTAATAACCTTATACTACCATATCACCCCATTAGAGCACTTCACCCTCACACTGCAGGCTTACTTGTTGTTCCTAGAGTATTTAAAAATAGAATCGGAGGCAGAGCCTTCAGCTTTCAGCCCTCTCTTCTGTGGATCCAGCTTCCAGTTTTGATTCAGGAGACAGACACTATCTCTACTTTCAAGATTGAGCTTAAAACTTTCCTTTTTGCTAAAGCATATACTTAGGGCTGAATCAGGTGACCCTGAATCTTCCCTTAGTTATGCTGCAATTGGTGTAGTCTGCTGGGGGATTCACTCAATATAATAGACCTAACTGCAATGAATCATATATGTTATTAATCTCTTGCTCTCTTACACAGCATGTCTTTTGTCATGTCTTCCTTCTCTCACCCCACCTATTCACAGCAGATGGATGTCCTTCACTGAAGCTGATTCTGACTGAGGTTTCTTCCCGTTAAAAGGGAGTTTTTCCTTCCCACTGTCGCCAAAGTGCTTGCTGAAGTCAACTGTTGTTGTGATTTGATGCTGTATAAATAAAACTGAATTGAATTAAATTGAGTACTATTCACAGAGAGATGGGGAATGGCTGCAATAATCACTGTGCAATAGACATACAATAGTTTGAATATAGACTTTGGCTGCCTACATCTCTTCAATGAGTATATTTCACTGGTATTCCTATTCAGCCCTATTACATATTCTGTGTTTATATATGTGTATATGTGTACATATGCTTATATACTCTCTCATTCCGCTTTATTTGGTATTCCAACTCTGTAATATGCAACTTCTGTCGGTGTTGAGCTACTTGAAACTGAATTTCCCGGTGGAACCTGTTAGAGTGAATTGATAAATTTTGTCATTTTTATGCTTACCATCCATCTCTACATTAACTGTGGGATGAAAGGAATTCCACACTCCCCTTCCCTAAATTCTCGAGGTTCTGGGTGGGGGGCTGTAGTGTTTTATTACAGGCAACATCCTTGTGAAGGTCTTTTTTGATGTAAGCTTCCTGCCCAGCAGGAGGTCACACACGCACACACACATTCTCGCATAACACACACACACACACACACACACACACACACACACACATTCTTACTTACATACAGAAGTTCACACATATACATACAAAGCCTTGTCTTAGAACCATGTGGGCGTTGCTTTGCTGTGTGAACTGTCTCTCAATAAAAGGCAGCGAGAGGAGGCCATCATCGGGGTCATTTTCGTGGTGGACACAGACGAGGCCTCCCTTGTGCAAGTAATCGATCGATCGCTGACTGTCTTGTTTTCTTTCATGATGAATAAGTCTCTTGAACTAGCTTGTGGGAACACAGACCCAACATTTATTTGGTCCTTCAAGCTGGATCCTGACACATCGCATCCACCGCGAGGAGAGGGAGAGGACGCCACCGCAACGTCTGGGATGATTGACGGAAAGCCCCGGTGTTTTACTTTATCACCAGGCCGGAAAGTTTGCGTCTGAACTCCCCTCGGGATGGATGGCTATTGACGGGATACAGACTCTTCCCATGAACAGAAACAACACGAACAGTGAGTACAGAAGGCCTTCGAGAGCGGCTAAGTGACCCTGCGTTGAACGCAGGTACGGGAGCACGCTTAGCCGCGTGAGAGAGACGCAGGCTTCTCCGCCGTGTGGGGCGTAGAGACAACCTAGGTTCGGTGACTCCGCCGTGAGGAGAGTTCGGAATCTCCGCCATTTGGGGCGTTAGGAGAGTGTCCGACGGTTGAATTCTCTGCCATATGGGGCGTTTGAGAGCTTTCAACAGAGAGCGCTAGCTGTGCGTGTAGACGCAAGCGATAGGCCTATTGTGTGTGTGTGCGGGCCAGACATGGTCTGCGTGAGTGTGGCTGATTGTTGTCTTTTAATGGAGAATAAACTGTGTAAGTCTGCCTTGAAAGAGGATGAAATACACTGCAAAGTTTTTATTGGGCAGCACGTGGTGTGTGGATCGTTGACGAATGAAGTGAAATTGTGCTCTAAGCAGAAGCGAGTGTGAGTGTGTCTGACGTCACAGTGTGTGTGAAGGTATCCAGCTGGGGCAGACGTGATTCTGCAGGTCACCTGCCCAGTGGACAAAAAGATAAAATAGTTGTGTTGGTGAATGATAGCATGAAGAGTGTTTGGTGTTTCTCAGCCTGAAACAGCTGTAATGCTACTTTCTGTTTTGGAGAAAAGGACAGTTTTTTTAAAAAAAGAGAGGGAGAGAGAGAGAGAGAGAGAGAGAGAGAAAAGGATGTGTGTTGTTTTAAGCAGTGATGAGAATAATGAAAATGTGATGAGAGAGGAACACAAAAACATACAGAAAATGCATTAACCATACTATCCCTACATGCATATACACATATAATGATACTCATGAAGACCAGACGGAATCTTAAGCACGAGATTCTGTTTGTCATCTTGTCCAAGTCACTAGTAAGATGAAAGTGATACATAGACTAGTGGACTGAATATTGTAGGAGGACAGATGTTAAGAGATTTCTTAGGATTTTGGGATTTTTATTATGTTATGCTTAAAAGTACATTTCATTATCTAAATGTGTTTGCTCTTTTCAGTATTCAGCTTAAACTCTGCAACTCTGTGCAGACTCCTAAATGGGGAAGTTACACAGGAAGCCTGCAGTTCTATTTTCTCTCTTCCTGTATGTGCTCTCTGAATAAAGACTCTTCCTTTTTACTGCAGCGGTGCGAGTCTCCCTGAGTCTCGACCGTGTACACGTAAACCTGTCTGAGCCTTTTTATTCCGACCTGGGTTGCAATACAGGAGGAAAACTCCTGACATTTCTTGGTCCTTCGAGCCGGACGGGACACAGCATTTTTGTGAGATCCCACAGGAAAGCCTCACCGAGTCCTGACGCCGTGAGAAGCCCGCGCTGAAGTCTGTCGACAGCTCCTGTCCAGGTACAGGATAAAGTCCAGAGACGTGAATTCGGGTTCTGGCCAGCGTTCTTATAAGTGGTCCACGGCGGTGGGGGTTGATGAGGTTGACCTGAGAGACCGGCAGCAACCAGGTGAATATTAACACTCAGACACCTCGCGTAAAACGTCTAGGCTCGGCTCGCCCAGAGGGGTTGGTAGCATTCCTAAAAGTAAACGCTCGCCTGAAAAAGGGGCTGGAAGCTATTTTAGGGGGCATTCCTAAAAGTAAACGCTCGCCTGAAAAAGGGGCTGGAAGCTATTTTAGGGGGATTTCTAAATGTAAACGCTCGCCTGAAAAAGGGGCTGGAAGCTATTTTAGAAGGGTTTCTAGAAGTAAACGCTTGCCTGGAAGAGGCTGGAAGCTATTTTAGATAAATCTGGTCCATAAGACGTAGTGCGCGTTGAAAAGGTATTGTTGTTGTTTTATTTTTGTTGGTGGAATAAGTTGATTTTACAGCACAATAAGGAGGCTGAACTATTCCACTATTTTGTTTGCTGTTGGCCACCCAAGTACTGGTGAAGAGAGAGAAACAGGTCGTGTTTCATCACGTAAAGGTGACACCGCTTTCAAGAATAGCTTGAAAGTAGAAGGCCGTGTCAACTACCTCTCTCGATTCTCGTGCCAGAGAAGGTGCCGCAGTTGTGTAGTTATAAAGTATTAAAATTAAAAGGATTAAAATGGGTAATGAAGCTTCAAAACTCACTGCTGACGAGCAGTGGTTAGAAAAGAAATGTCCAGGTGCCGGACAAAGTAGTGCATATAGATGGAGAAATCCAAAGAAAACCTAAATGTCCCACGTGGGAGGGAAAATGCATTGAGCTAAATGAAAGCCAAGGCTCAGACAGGTTTACGTGTACACGGTCGAGACTCAGGGAGACTCGCACCGCTGCAGTAAAAAGGAAGAGTCTTTATTCAGAGAGCACATACAGGAAGAGAGAAAATAGAACTGCAGGCTTCCTGTGTAACTTCCAGTCTTTTTACAGCGGAGTGTTAACTTTATGACCTTTTACAGCACCTCTGGAATCTGGATGGCCGACACCTGACAACCAGGATGAACTGTGTGTTTGGCTAATGTTTGTTTTTCTTTAAGAGTGCTTGTAAAGGATTCAGCACAGACAGACAAGTGACAATTGAACAAATGTGCAGTGGTTACAGAATAGTTACATTTGGTTTATTATCTGACCATATTGGGCTCATGGTGAGTGACAAACTTAAGGAAAGTCACTGATTACAATGTGGAATGACGTTGAGATGTTAAATGATTTGGAACGAATTATGGAAAAAAGTAGGAGTTTAATGAGTTTAGAATAAACCTGCAATGATCCTTGTCTCTGTGATGCTGAATACTTTATTACACTTATGAGCTGCAGTTGGTTGCAAATGTGAAGTTGTTTTAACTTTAACACTTTGTGTTCTAGGATACAGGCTCTGGGTGGAGCTGGGAGTTAAGGTGATCACCCAGAGTCAAGTACATTGGTACCTACGGAAGCGTCTGGACTTCTTTGAGTTGCTTGAAGACGTTTCACCTCTCATCTGAGAAGCTTCTTCAGTTTTAAGGGTCAATGGTGGAGAGTCCCAGATTTAAACCTAGTGGGAGTTTCCCCCCAAAGAGGGACAAAGGACCCCCTGATGATCCTCTACCTAATCACATGAGCCAAGGTGTGAAAGTGGGCGTGACACATTGGCTCATGTGATTAGGTAGGTAGGTAGGTAGATGTATTTATGTGGAACATTTGTAATATTTCATTTGAACCTAGGCCAATATCAACGAGTTACAGCAAGCTTTGAATTCATTTCAGACTGGATGTAGCCAGTTACAATTCAAGTCTCCCATAAGAAGTATTTTGTTAACTTCCAAATCAGATAAAAGCTTCATTGAAGAGTGTACGGCATCACTAACACCTGAGGGTGTTCTATAGCAACATCAACTGTGATGTGCAAACGTTTGGAGGCCTCGAGGGCCAAAAGGTCAGATCGCTGACTCACTGACTCAGAACAGGACGTTTACATGGAACTTGCTTTTGACAAATATTGCAGTACCTCCACCTTTTTTGGGTTGATCTGTCCTATATACATTATAGCCATCAATACTTATAAGCCTACTTGTAATAGATTTGTTTAACCAGTCCAATGTGCCCATACACGGAGCATATCCATCATGGAACATAAGCTACCAAGATGGATTAAAGATTTCCTAGAATTATTCTTTATAATCTAATTCTATTCTAAAATCATGTTTAAAGGAAAGTACAATTGTTGTGAAGAGCCATAACACAAATCATTTGGGGCAGTTCCACAACAGAGAAGAACATGGGCACAGGTAAAGACTTCATTCACCTCAGTGAATGAATTGAATTGAAGGGAAATTACAGCGTGGGAACATGAGAAAACACGGTGATGCAGGATGCTTGCAATACTTTGGTCACTTCAGTGCATGCAGTCCCACAAAACTGGATGTCATGATGCATAAATGTGACATATTTTACTCCATATTCATTCCTGCTGTCTTACTGTTTATATTTTACTGCTGCATAGTCAGCATGCAGCACCTTCATGGCATTTTGCATGTAGAAGGACAGTAAAAGATTATTCTACTCTACTCTATTCTATTGTCATTTGCAAACACTGATGCAGCCGTGTATTTATGTGGAACATCTGTAATATTTCATTTGAACCTAGGCCAATATCAAGGAGTTACAGCAAGCTTTGAATTCATTTCAGCAGTTCACAGCAGTCAGCGCTAAATCTGTTTGAACTGACCAAACTGTACAGTACCTGTATGAATACTATGAAGGCTGGCAGTGAGAGGCTGTGAAGTAGGACGGTCTGTGAGACGGAGATTACCCAGAATCCACCAGTGAACGACACAGGAAATCATTCCTGGCTGTGGACATCTCCCTGTACAGCTCCTCCATCTAATGCACGACACACAGTTTTGTTCTACGGTGAAAATAACTATTTGTTTCAGTTTAGCCTAAAATGTCAATGATATATATTTCTCCTCTGCAATATTTTAGACATTTATAATGGAGCTATTTATATATATTACAGCCACACCTTATATTTTGTAACTGTGTCATGTATTGTGTTATTTAATTTGTTCAGTGTTACTGCTGTTATTGTCTCGGAGCGCCTGTAACCACAGAATTTCCTCAGGGATGAATAAACTCTTATTTCACTTTCCAGCGTGCAGAGAAGGTGTTAAACTTTTTCTCTGCTACCTACTAACAATAAACGCAAAGAACATAAAGGCTTCCACCTGGCCAAAATGACCACAACTACGACATATTTCCAGTGTCAGTTCATCAGATGATCAGTTTTCAGGATGTGTTGTTTGGTCTATTAAATGTCACACACTTGCAAAGAGCATGGTTTATTTGAAGACACAGAGGAATCAAACATCTCATTTTGTTAAATCAGAACATTTTGTCTCCTGAACGTTTGATTTCTGCTTCTGCCTACATGTTTAGTTAACGAGCTCGACTGGACAGAAACAATCACAATAAACAGACTGTGCTGAACCTGCACTGTGCAAAACTGCTTCTAGCACAACAAGAGTCAGCGGAGGCTGGAATGAGACTTAAAACAGCTTCAGTCCACATTTCAGTCTGTTGAGGTCGCTGTTCCTCCAGCGGAGGCCCTCAGCTGGCCGGGCTGAAGCCGAGGCCCCCGGGGATGCAGCCTGCACGTCTGCCCATTTGCGCTCCTCACTTCTCTCCGTGTCCATCGGTGAGGAATGAAAAGGGACGGGCGTCCTGCCGGGAGTGTTGCATCTTGTCCAGCAGCATCTCCACAGCCCCATAGAAACAGACTTCATTTGTGGTGTGTTGGCTCTCTCTAGTGGTATACCAGGAATAGTGCATCTTGTTCAAATTGAACAAGATGCAACCAGAGCAGCCTGGCTCTACAAGTCCGAGTTACTTTCAAAGTATGAGACAAGAAAGGCAGTAGTCCTGCAAATGGACTTGCGAGAAAATATTGTGGATCAACAGAGATCACTTATCTCCCTCTACAAAGCCCCAAGGGTATTGTGGGCGGGCCCTGTCAGATGCAAACTGGAAGGTATTGTTTCTGTATTGGGAAAACAATAGAAATCCAGTGATTGACTAATCCAAAACTTCAAGTTTTTGTTTTTTTTTCTTCTTCCTTTTAGGGGATGTTGCTGTTGGAGAAGGGGTGAAGAGATTCTTCTTCTCAAAGGCAGTTTCTCTAGTACAGTCTGGTTTGCATTTGAATTTTGGTATGTATGTATGAAACTAGACTGGGCACATGTATAGTGGATTAAATAATGTAAATAATGTAATCATGTAAAGAAAATGTGTTTGTTATGTAAATGAGTTAATTGTGTTAAAATTACTGCCTGGATTTCTCATACGCATCATAACCTAGCTGTACTCTTTTCAGGGAACACAGATCTTACAAGACTGTTTGATGGTGAGCCAGAACACTTGACTCCATCCACTTCTCAGACTTTGCTTGAGAGTGATATGTTTTTGGTGGCAGGTAAGAAAGTTATGTACAGAAATAAGAGGAAGAGTAATTTAAAATAATACATATGCAGCACTAAAGGCAACAGCATTACTTCTGTTACATTATCCTAACTGTAACCATAAAGATGAAAAATAGATTGAATACAGTTACAAAACTGTTTGTTTGTACCCCCATGCAATGCTAGGCTAAGTGAATTTATTATGTTTGATCTTAGGAAGAATAATGGGACATTCATTCATTCATGGTGGACCGTGTGTGTCTGGTATAAGTCCTGCAATCATCCATGTCCTTTTTGGTGGCTCACCTGAAACAGCTACAGTTCAGATTGAGGATTGCCCTGATATTGATATCCGCAGCACTATTTAGCTGGTTTGCATTTTTGTACCATTATTTTAAAGAATTACCATCTCACTAAATATTGAATTTAGAGACATGATTGAATAGCCATCAGTACCTACTTTTTTTTCTCTGTCCTAGCTTGATGGCACTGCTGAATTAACAGAACTGGAACGAAGAAATGTTCTCGAGCTAGCCCTGACTTGGGACCTGCCAGGTGTCACACAAACCAATAGAAAGTGGCTGTATGAACGTCTGCTATTCCACGCTGTGAGTACTGACTTACTCTCCCCAATAAATGTACATTTTAAATAGAAAAGCACATCAAACCTTCGGATGTGAATAAGTACATTTTTCATATACATTAAAAAAAAATCTCTTTGGAGGCCATTTGAAATGCTTTTACCAGTACAGTGGATGTTCTTTAAGTATTTAACATTTAAAGTGTGTCACTTTACGGACTCCAACTTCAGTTTTGGTTTGGTCTCACCGTTGTAGGTCATAACACGAACAAGCCGTCAAGTCAAGCAGCTGAGGAAAGGGCTTAAGGAGACCATGGTATGGCAGCTTCTGACAGAAAGATTAGACATCATTCCTCTTTTCTTACCAAGGGAATCAGAGACTGATCCCTGTTGTGAGGTATGGTCAGGTCACATCTTTTAACATCTGAATTGTAAAGGTATTTGGTTAATTTATGAAGGATGCACATTAATTGTTTACACAAAACATCAATATACTATTTTGTATGCTTGGGCTAGTTCAGGGGTCGGCAACCCGCGGCTCCGGAGCCGCATGCGGCTCTTTAGTCCTTATACTGCGGCTCCGCATGGTTTGGGCAAATAAATTAGAAGTATTTAGCTGAAGTGTATTTTATTTATGTTAGTTCTTTTTAACTCGTAGTTCTAAATTGGAAGATTATTGTGATATTGAAATATAAAAATAAAATTATATTCTATTATTTTTTCATCGCTCAAAATAAGAGTCACACTCGCGGAAGCCGGTATACCCGCCGAAACGCCGTGCATTTATCGAGACTTTCAACCCCAGATAGGCCAATTATGGATCTTCGGATCCACATTATGTCAGCAGCTGTTCTCCACCGTGAACTATGTTAAAGACGAACACCGTGAGTAAACTGACTTCGTATAGCCCCGATTTGCGGACTCTGTGCAGAGGTTCAGGAGCAGAAGTCCCATTGTAAACAAATCACGGCAGACCCAACGATGTTTCCATGAACATGCTTTTGAGCATCTCTTTATTGAGCACTTTTCACACACGGTTGCTGTACGCATACAGCCGGCTGTAGCTTTTCAGCTCACAGCCCGACATACACCACCAACAACACAACAGCACAGATAGCGCAGACGTAAAGGCAGCGGGGCGTGATTGCGGGTGTCGCTCAGGTGCGTCCGCCTCCCCTGCAGCGGCGCTGCAAACCACGCCCCGCCGCACGCATTAACCAGGCAAAATACATATTTAGGCAGAATTTTGCAAATATCTATTTTTCATTATTCAGCAGCATAGTGCTTTTTTCCAATTATTTTTTAAGAGTCAGGTCAAGGCTCCAAAAGCCCAAAGGCGATATAAGGGTGGCGGCTGACAACAGTTTTTGTTTGCTACATGGATCATTTTAGTTCAGGTTGGTGTCTTTCCTTTTGTTATATTTCTTTAAGAGTTCAAAATGTGTTGATTACGTAAATATAATTTAATTTTCTCTGTAGCACTTCATGGATTTCATAAGCAGCACACCTTAGTTGTTCACACAAAGCACAAAGATAAAAAACAATATATACAGTGTTATCTTCATTTTAGATGTCAAAAAGTATTTGCGGCTCCCAGTGTTTTCTTTTGCGTGGAAACCGGGTCCAAATGGCTCTTTGGGTGTTAAAGGTTGCAGACCCCTGGGCTAGTTGAACAGCTGGGTTACATTTAATAAAAATACACCTGATGTTGCTGACGCTCTTGAGACTACGAGACATAAAATGACAAATTAAGCTTATTTTATCTTGTAGCATTTAAGAGAAACATTTATCCAAGGTAAACTGTTTTATGCAGTCTATTCTAGAAAGGATAGTGTGGCCTGCCACAGAAGATGAAGATGAGGAGGAAGAGGAATGCTCTCTTGAGGATAAATGCAGAGTGACAGGCTACCTTCGGTCCTTCATTGAAAATGGTAAGTCTGCTGCTATAGGTATTTTGCTATTGGTTTTCTCTGATTATACTTTGGTAAATTACATACAGTCCAGTGATCTCGGGTCATTAACAAAGTACACTATAGTATAATTTTGTTTTTTTATTTGCTCCATACTACCTCCATGCAATACATAAAAACGTGGTGGTGGCATTTTCAGTTGCACTATAATTGTATGTAGACTACTTTTAGCTTTGTTAACATAAAAATATCTAGAACAGCTACAACAGCAATTTGAGTGGGGCAAAAATGTCTTGTGCTCTGTATGTAAGTGTTCATCTTTTATGGTATTTCTCCATAAAAGATTCAAAATAATGAATATAGGCTGTCATTATAGCTCAAAACAATGTTCCGTTGCACCGTCTTGTGCACAACGAAAAGCCCTCTTCAAGTTTTGGACAGGATGGGAAGTCTTGCCAAGAGAAATGACCATGGAAGTGGTCAACAGCAGTCTTCCAAAGTCTTCCACCTGTTTTGAAGTACTACGTCTTCCTGCACACTACTGTACCTATGAGTCATTTCTGATGGACATTGAAGTGTGTCTCAAATCTACTGACTCAGGTTTTGGTGTGGTTTAGGATTGATTTCATAACCACATGGTAAAATTAGACCATTTTTTCTTTCTTGCATTACATTACTGTCCTCAGTGTTCAAAGAAACTGACAATCTAGTGAGTTCTAGTTCCTTTAATACACTTGACACTGAAAAATACACAGTACAGGTGAGCATTTATGGCTTTTTTTTTTTTAAATATAAACCTGCAAAGAGTTCAGAAAACAAAATCAGTTGTTCACTGTACATTATAAATTACACAGTATGTTTAGTTTATTCTCGCTACTGGAAAAATGATTTGCATTAAGATGTTATACTACTGTACTGTGTGCATTGTATTAAATCTGCTGAGAGTTGACATGTACTGTACATTCAAGAAATGAATATCATTAAAGTGACAGCTGTGTAAAACAAATCCTGTTTTATAGCCACTCACTGTTTTGTTTTGTTGAAAATGAAATTGGTTATGCTGTTTTGAGTCAGTATTAGCTACAAAGCCATAGATGTAGAAACTTAAAAAAGGGGTGTGAACATATTGCACCTGCTTACTTTGAAGAGTTAAGGTGTGGTATCAAACATAAGTTTGAGTGACTGAACAGTTTCATAGTAGGTATCCAAAGCTTGACTGAGTGAAACTTTGTTTGGTAGCACAGCAAGCTCTCGTTCATTCAGTGCGCGTGGGAGCTAAATCTCAGGAATGGTGATCTTATTTGATGGGCGGTGATTATGTCCTGTCCAGTCCACACCATAATCCTCATCAACCTGAAAGAGCATGCACATCTTAAATCTAAACTGAAGTGGTGCTTCCTGCAGCTGTTCCTAGATGGACTTATTGAGTCTGTCAGGGCCTATGTGAGTTTCTTAGGCATTGGCTACCAACTAATTATTCATTCACCCATTCTAGGTCAGGATTGGTTCTCTTCAGGTATAACAAATTTAACTTTGTTTAAAGTATTGCCATCTATACCTGACAGATGGGATAAAAGGAGAGAATGGCTTGGGAGACATTTCCACTTACAGGAAAAATATTTGGTACACCAACTTGCACAGTAGAAATAAACTCATCACTACAGATAGCAGAGTTTTACATACAAAAACAAATACGGATTAAATAGTCATGTACCTGTGACAAATCTTGTCTCTCCTTTCTGTGCAGCAACCAGAGTTGGAGAGGTGCATGGTTGTTTGCTGTTCTGAGTCTGTGCTGATTCCATGCTTCCTGGAATGACTGAAGATGATGTTGAATGTGATGCAAAAAGCATCTGTGCAGTGCAAACAAGTCAATTTCTTCACAAGGGTTGAGCAGTCCTTGAATCTCCAGCTGGGTGGAGATTATGTAGAAAAGGTCAAGGACGTTTTCATATACATCCCTCCACAGGCGCTCAATGCTGTAAGACACAGTGAGGGAAATTGTTCATTTATGGTTTTTCAGGTATTCCTACGTCAACAGCCTTCTAAGTCAATTATTAATGTAGTGTTAATAGGCTGTGAAACCAGTCAATTATGCTCAGAAACCATTTGTTTTATTACAATTGCATGTGTGAAAAAAATGTAAGACAGGCCATCAATTTACTTGTCCTTACCGCTGGTTGTGAACACTTCTGCCTGTAATGTGAGAGTTCCTGTTCTCCCCCATTGTCTGCACCATGAAATGTGCAACCTTCACATTCTGCTGACAGACCAGTCTCTCAAAGCACTTCATCACTACAGGCGTAAGTGCAACAGGCCTGTAATCATTTGGGCTGACCACAGCTGTCTTCTTGGCGATGGGGATGATGGTGGAGGTTTTGAGGCAGGGCGGGACGGTGTTTAATGACAAGGAAAGGTTGAAGATTTTAGTGAAGACTCCGGTCAGTTCGTCAGCACATGCTCTGAGAACCTTTCCATGTATTCCATCAGGACCTGCCGCCTTCCTGGGATTCACTGACCTTAGAACACACCTCACTTGATGCTCCCTAAGTGTTAGTGTGCCGGTGCTGGGGGCGGGTGGAAGTGGTGTGACAGCTGAGGGCCTGGTCGTCTCAAAGCGGGCGAAGAAACGATTTAGATCCTCAGCCAGCGAGGCATCAATCCTAGATGTCGCCTGGTTATTGCTTCTGTAGTTGGTAATGTGATTGATCCCCTGCCACATTTTTCTGGGGTCGTTGTCAGCAAAGTGATCTTCAATCTTTCTCCTATAGGTAGCCTT
>CAKLIZ010003548.1:0-16204 GCA_922035795.1 Oreochromis mossambicus
GGCCATTCAGGTCTTAACTTCGCAGAGACACTGAAACAAAGATTCCAACAAAGTGGAGATGTTACTCTTTATCCAGAGATATATCTGAGTATCGTCGGCATAACAATGAAAACAGGTTATGTTTCCTGAAGATTAAGCCTAGCGGCAACATATAGATAGAGAGCAGAATTGGGCCTAATACAGATCCCTGTGGAACACCTCAAGTAAAGGGAGCTGAAGAGGAGATAAAATCTCTGAGGCTCACAGAAAAAATCCTGTCGGAGAGGCATGGCCTGAACCAGTCCAATGGAGTGCCTTTGATACCGCAGTGCTCCAGTCGGGAGATCCAGATGCTGTGATCGACGGTATCAAAGGCAGCGGTCAAGTCTAAGAGCACAATCACAGCCGAGTCACCTGAGTCAGTGGCTAATAAAAGATCGTTAAGAACTTTTAAGAGTGCAGTTTCGGTACTGTAAAAGGCTTTAAAGCCCGACTGAAACCTCTCTAGGATATTGTGACTATTTAGAAAGGATTGCAACTGATCAAATACAATCTTTTCTAAGATTTTTGACAGAAAGGAGAGCTTAGAACTAGGTCTAAAATTTGCAAGGACAGAGGAATCAAGGTTAGGTCTTTTGAGTACATGCTGCACAACAGCATGTTTGAAACAGGCTGGCACCACTCCAGAACTAAGACTGCTATTAAAACCTAAACTAAAATTTCAGAACTGTCAACCTCAAAAATCTTTTTTAAGAAATGTGTTGGCATAACATCGACAGGGTAAGATGGTGTCTTTATAGCATTCCAAAGTTCTTCTACCTGATTTTTCCTCTGTCTGTTGTGTTCCTCCTGGATGGCATGTTCTATGCTTTTGATGGTGTACTTATCTTGTTTCTTCTTATCTACAGCTCTTACCAAACCACTGGTTAAACCTTTCATCAGTTTGCAGTCTCCTCCTCAGGTTGGAGGAAGCATTAGCCATTGCTCACTAGTTGGCCGTTCACTTGAGTAATCAGATACAACAGGAGACAGAGGAAGCAAAACTGAATACAGTGCACACAGGAATAGGGACTATCAAAATAAAACAGGAAACAGACAAAAACTTACTCAAGATCTTTACACAGTGACTGGGGAGACGAGAATAAACATGGATCACATAGGCAAGAGTAACTAGAGGAGAAACGTGGAACACAGAGCAGGCACAGTAACAGAAACCTGGGGACGAGAAACTATGAATATAACACAAGCAGAAAATAACTAAACTCAGAATATTAGTTAAACCAGACCCAAACCTGTCCGAATTACATGTTTTACTCCAATCAACATGTTTGTTATTCTTCAGCACTTGTCTTACATAATGTTCTGGGCACTCTTCCTGTACGTTGTCATCCATTTTAATGGGTCCTTTTGACAGTTTTATGCCCAACGTGAGTTCAGAAGTGTCACGCTGGGCGGGGCCAGCAACTTGAACAGAACCCAAGCGCAGTAACCCAGAGCAAAGGCAAGGGAGCGTTTTACAGTTTTTCTCGATTGCTTAAACACTATAACCTATAATCTTGTGAAACCAAATTTCAAAACCATAATGCCACTTTCCAAAACAAATTATCCATTGCCCTGAACTATAAACACTGTGGGTCCAGGTTATAATTGGCTATTTTTAACTGCTTTTGATTTTCCCTCTACATATCAGACAAAAAACATAAAATTTGAGTAGAAAAAGTTATGTTTTTTACCATTTCAACCACAAACATATTTAATGAATCATATTTCATAACTTTAAATGCAAATATAAATTGTCAATTTAAAAATCATACGCACAAGTTTTGCAAACAAAAAAGTTTTTTGCAGCCATTTACCTTTGACCCCTTTTAATAACCACTTCAAACTATTTACAGAACAATCAGCTGTTCTGCATTCAATAAGATGCCACACAAATTATTTGTGCCAAATTTCTCTCCACTATAAAGGAGAACATCACAACCTGATACCTGCAGACAGCAATCACCCCATTGTTCTGATACACAACTATCCACAACACTACACAGTAACTACACAAGACAACACATTAACTAAACAATACAAACATGCTAAATGTCACAAATCTCTCACATCTCAAAACTCCTCTCTCTCTCTCTCTCTCTCTCTCTCTCTCTCGCCGTCACTCCTAAAACTTCCCCCTCTTCCTAAACACCAAAATGTGATGTCGCCATATCATTTTTGATTGGTCGACATGGTTCATTTTTCCACCAACACGAACACGACTGGTTTTGTTTTTTTAGTTTTTGCTCATAAGCAGAGAGTGCTTGCTGTGCTGTCCTTAGACAGTAAACGTGACGAAACTATTGAGGAAAAAATGCAGCGTATATCAACAAAAGGAGAAGGAGAGGCTGTAGTGTGATTGGCCAACGGGCCATTGTTGGTGTGGCAGCATGGTGGCTATGTCACATTGTGTGCTGCCATCAGCAATCATCGTGTTGTCCACCATCATGCTAACCTAGGGCCCTACAAACTCACCAGCTCCTCATCTTCCTCAATCACATGCGCGATGCTCTGTTAGGGCAGCAGGATGAGCTGCCCATCTATGTTGTTATTTGGGACAATGTGAGTTTTCACAGAGGCCTCCAGGTTAGGGAGGGGTTCAATATAACCCAAGATTTTATCAATCTTTGCCTTCCACTGTACTAAATAAATAAAATGTAAATCTCCTGCAAGCCATAGAACTGGCCTCTGGTGACATGGGTGTGGAGGCATGTCAAGCCTGGATACGGGATGCCAGGGGTTTTTCCCCCATTGCCTGGCCAGAGAAAATGTGGCCTGTGTAAAAATGTGGCCTGTGATGTAGATGATGTCCTATGGCCTGACCCAGTACAGAGAAATGATGCTGTGGCAGAGTGATGCACTTCTTTTCTTTGTGCTTCATTTTCAATTGTGAAAAACTGTAATGAAGTGGGAACACTAGGAGTCAAAATGCATCACACACAATGTTCCCTCTAAGCTAGACAAGATGGAAGAGCTAATTGCGCTAACCAGACTGCAGTGGGAGTACAAGCAGAGCAGCCTCCTCCTGTTCACTGAGACATGGCTCACGGACCACACACCGGACTCTGTCATAACTCTGGATGGCTTTCAACTGGTTAGAGCGGACCGGAATGCAATGGAGAGTGGTAAGAGGAGAGGTGGGGGACTAGCAATGTATGTCAATGAGAGATGGTGTAACCCGGGACACATCACTGTGAAGGAACAGCGCTGTACCAAAGACATTGAACTGTTGACAGTTAGCGTCCGGCCATACCACCTGGCCAGGGAATTTTCACACGTTATTGTGCTGACTGTTTACATCCCACCCTCGGCCGACGCTACAGCAGCCTGTGAGTACATTCACTCCACCGTCTCTCAGCTACAGGTGGCACATCCGCAGTCCCTCATTATTATCTCTCAGGACTTCAATCATGCCTCACTATCTGTCACTCTCCCTAACTTCTCCCAGTATGTTGACTGCCATACAAGGGACAGCAAAACACGGGATCTATTGTTTGCCAACACAAAGCAGGCTTACAGTACATCACCCCTTCCCCCGCTTGGCCACTCAGACCACAACCTGGTTCTTCTCCACCCCACTTACACTCCTATGGTGAAGAGGAAACCCCCCACGAAGAAGGTGATAAGGGTGTGGTCTGAGGAATGCACCGAGGCCCTGAGAGACTGTTTTGAATGCACAGACTGGCAGGAACTCTGCAAGCCTCATGGTGAGGACATCGATGCCCTCACCCACTGCATCACGGACTATGTTAATTTCGTTGTTGAGAACACTGTGCCTACCAAGAAGGGACAGTGTTTCTCAAACAATAAACCGTGGGTCACCCCAGAACTGAAGGCCCTGCTGAACAAGAAGAAGAGTGCTTTCTGGTCGGGAGACAAGGAGGAACTGAAGAAAGTCCAAAAGGATCTTAAATACAAGATCCGAGAAGGCAAGGAGCGCTTCAGGAGGAAGATGGAAAACCAAATCCAACAGAAAAACGTCAGAGAAGTCTGGAGGAACATGAAAAAAATCTCTGGACACTTCCAGGACAATGGAGGAGCCACACTGTCTGCTGGCCGGGGGTGGGCTAATGACTTGAATCTGTTTTTAAACAGATTTGACAATAGCCCACTTATCACCTCCCCCACCCCCCAGGTTCCATCAACCCCCCTCCAGTTGCTGCCACCCCTCTCCAGGTGCAATGCCATTGTCACCTGAACGCTCCTCTCACCACAACCCTGCTTCACCCCTATCCACACATCTACTCACAACAGAGCAAACCCCACTCCAGCCCAGCCTCACATCTACTTCACAGCTGATCAGGTGAGAAATCAGCTCAAGAGGACGAAGGCAAGGAAGGCAGCAGGTCCGGATGGAATCTGCTCCAGACTGCTCAGGGACTGTGCAGACCAGTTCTGTCAGGTGGTCCTCTACATCTTCAACCTGAGCCTGAGCCTGGAGAGGGTTCCTGAACTGTGAAAGACTTCCTGTGTGGTTCTGGTGCCAAAAATCGCACACCCCAGGGAGCCCAACCACTTCAGGCCTGTTGCCTTGACTTCTCATCTGATGAAGACCATGGAAAGGCTCATCCTGCACCACCTTTTGGTCACTGGTGGGCTCAGTGATGGACCCCCTGCAGTTCGCCTACCGTTCTGGAATTGTACACCGATCCCTCTCTCACCTAGAGCAGGCGGGGAGCACTGTGAGGATCATGTTTTTTGACTTCTCCAGTGCTTTCAACACCATCCAACCTGCACTACTTAGAGGGAAGCTGGAGGGAGCCGGAGTAGGACTGTCGACTACCTTACCAACAGACCACAGTATGTAAGGCTCCATGACTGTGTGTCCGAGGTGGTAATCTGCAGCACGGGGGCACCACAGGGCACGGTTCTCTCACCTTTCCTGTTCAGAAGTTCTCAGATGATACAGCCATCAATGGATGCGTATCAGACGGGAATGATCAGGAGTACAGGGGGGTCATCAGTGACTTTGTTGGCTGGTGTGAGACTAACGCGCTCCAAATCAACGCCGGCAAGACAAAGGAGATGATCATAGACTTCAGGAGGAAGTCACCCCCTACAACACCGGTGAACATCCAAGGGAAAGACATTGAGATAGTGGACTCTTATAAGTACCTGGGTGTTCACCTCAACAATAAACTGGACTGGACTACAAATACACATGTCGTGTATAAGAAGGGCCAGAGTTGACTCCACCTGCTGAGGAGACTGAGGTCCTTCTGAGTCTGCATTACTTTATTAAAGACATTCTATTATACTGTGGTAGCATCTGCCCTGTTCTATGCAGTGGCCTGCTGGGGGAGTGGATGCACGGACAGGGACAGGAGCAGGATTGACAAACTGGTGCGGAGGTCTAGCTCCGTGCTGGGATGTCCCCTGGAGTCTGTGGGGGTGGTTGGAGAGAGGAGGATGTTAGTAAAGCTGACATCCATCATGAACAACCCACATCACCCACTGCATGAGTCTGTGAGTGGGCTGAGCAGCTCCTTTAGTCAGAGACTGAAACACCCTCGCTGCAGGAAGGAGCGCTTTCGCAGATCATTCATCCCAACAGCAGTTAGACTCTAAAACTCCTCAATCACGATGTCATGACTGACTGGACACGGTGAACATCCATGGTCACCACTTAATGGACCTTCCATGTGCATGGACATGTGCAGGTATATATGTATACATATGTATATTTAGTGTGTACATGTGTGTGTGTACATGTCTATACATAGGAATAGTAGTGGTGCAATAGCTATGTAAAGCTATATGGTTTATGTATTGCATATTTCCACCATAATCACATACTGCGTATGCTACCATTGTATATACTGTATTATCTTACTTTTTTTCATTGATTGTACTTATTTGTATTTTTGTATTTCCTTCTAATATCTGTACCTGAGCTGAGGTAACGCAAAAATTCCCCCTATCTCATCTTATCTTATCTTAAGCTGGGTGTGTGCACAATTGCGCACTGCTGGCACGTTCTCTGCGCACAAAAAATCTAACCTGAATTGAAATTAAAATTAAAACTTTAACAATTCTGTTTTGCAGTGTTAGTCAGTGACTGGCTGCTCCCGTATGGGATTAGAACGATGCCACCTTATCCCATAGTCCAGCCAATGATGCGATTCACATTCGTATATACCGAGCTAGCTACAAAGCGGCGTGGCTGATGTGGAGTGAAGCCACGTTAATGACAACGTGTACAACCATTGGAGATGTGAGCAGGACAGACGGAACAATTCTGCCTCCTTTTCGACTACCGGGACATTTAAACTATGGATAATCCGTATACAAACAAATTCATGCTTTTCTCGTCAACAGAGAGCGTTCCCCGATTGAACAACAGCGCCGTAAAATAAGAAGAATGGCGCCTAATTACAGAGTTAATAAAACAGACTTTGTAATATGTCATGTGAAGATTCATCAGCCAGATAAAGTGTTTACTGACAATTGACAGTGATAGCAGACATCATCATCACTATTCCAATCAATCCTCTCCACACAGACGAGCATAAACACACTCGACTATCACTAAATCAAATGTAACACACGTTTGTAATGACGCTAATTCAGTTTACAATAGGGTTCATTCGCTCGGTCAGCAGGTGGCAGTATCCTCGTACACTGGGGAGTAAACTGCCATTAAACGAACAGAAGAAGAAGAAAACCACTGTACATGCGCGGTACGGATCGGGTAGACCCGATTTGTACAGGCCGACTTTGCACATGCGCAGTAAGGATCGGGGAGTCCTAATCCGTAACTATCTTTTTATTTTTCGTTTTTGTCTACATTATATTGAAATGTTTCATTATTGTAAACATTTTAAGATATACTTATTATTCTTAACATCTTAACAGATACTCTGACCGTAACTATCGTAAAAAGGCTTCGACACTTTTCGCGCATGCGGGGTACAGATTAGGTTTCCAGTAGGATTGGGTAGTGACAACACTCAAAAGCACTCTCCGCCTGTGAGCAAAGACAAAACGGAAAAAAAAAAAACCCCACTCTTTCCTATTGGTGGAAAAATGTACCATGTCGACCAATCAAAACATGGCATTTAGTTGTTAAGAAATGGGAGGAAGTTTTAGGAGTGACGGCGGTGTTTTGAGATGTGAGATTTGCGACGTTTAGCACAAATCTTGTGTAGTTAGTGTGTAGTTAGTGTGTAGTGTAGTCAATAGTTTTGTTGTGTGTGTCAGAACAATGAGGCGGGTGCTGAGTGTTACAGGTGTTACAGCAGTGATACATCTGCTGTTGTCAGGCCTGCAGGTATCAGGCTGTTGTTCTCCTTTATCTCATAGTGGACAGAAATTATTTTTTGGAGTGGCACAAATAATTTGTGTGGCATCAGATTTGATGCAGAACAGCTGATTGTTCTGTAAATAGTTTGAAATGTTTGTTTAAAAAATGCCTTGGCTGCATTTTTAGGTAAACAGCTGCAAAAAACTTTGTTGTTTGCAAAACTCAGTAACTTTTTTTGAAGAAGTAACTATATAATTAATTGCCCAACATTGGTCATTATTTACTGTATTTTGCAGACAGAGAGTTACAGACTCTCTCCCAGACCACAGACTCATAATACAAGTCAGAGCTTTTTTATAAACAAACAAACAAACAAACAAACAAACAATAAATGAATAAATAAATAAAAAGTTGTGTTTTCAAAATTGGAGTTAAAGTTATTTTTACTTCCAATAGTGTTAACATACTACAGGTCATCAACAGGATTTTTTGTAATTTTCATTGTAAGTGGGCTAAAGCAGTTAATTAAAAGTAGTCTAACATAAATGTAAATGCTGTAATTTGATTATTTTAATATAATTATAATTTAACCCTAGAAAACCAATGGGGTCAGATCCGACCCCATTGGTTTTCTAGGGTTAATATAATTTTAACCATGTAACTTGGATGGATTAGATGCTGGCGTGACCACAGTGCACACGTCTGATGTCGCTCACAGTGGACCAAGGGACGCTCAGGGAGTTTGTGTGTTCGCTCAGACACATGAAACATTAGAGGGAACATTGATCACACGGCAATCAGAAAATTTGATGGATAGACAAAAGGGCCAAAGCCAGCACATTCAGGTTTGAAACAATGGATCCAAAGACATGCAAAGGAAGAAATTCAGTTTTGGCCGACGGTCATAGGTTCTTTCCAATAATATGATCCGAGACTGGAAAAAAATATATCCATGTACTGGCACTTTATTAAAGAAGGCACCTGTTCACAGCACAAACACCAACTAAGAACAAAATGGCTTCCTTTTATACTCTACCTATTCAGGTGAGCATCCGGACTAGCCTGAGTATGTGGGTTAACTAATCAAAATGAAAACACACAATAACATTAGAGCACATGACAAACATATACATATTTCCAAAATGTACTGTAAATAAATCAATAACCTTAGCTTCAACCATTACTATCTAACCCTTCTTAACCAGACTCCCCTAACCTGGCACGCTGGTCTGCTCCAGGAGCTCTTGAGCAGGTGATTGAGCTGCTTCCACTCTTTTGCTCCACATCCTGCAGGAAGCAACCAGGACCGGTGAGTACATTTACAAATTCTCTTTTCACATGTATTTACGTTACCGACAAATGATTAAATGTAAGCAGCTCTAACGTCGGCTCTTTTTGGACACAGGTAGGATGGACAGTCCCCTTGTCGCTTCACCTTTACAAGCTGTCAAATTAATCCTACCTCAAATAAATCTAATAAAGAATTCATAAGAACTAATGTGCGTTTTCTTTATTATATTATTTTTAATTCCCAATCAATCAATCAATTAATAAAAATGTAAACGAGGTAATGGAACCCCTGGTCTCCATTACATTTCCTCCCCCCTTCTCCTTAGACTACTGTACTTCAGTCTTCATACATACGTGACAGACAGTCTGTGACACAGATTTCCCTGGACGGTAGCACGCTGTGAAATCATAGGGTTGCAATGACAGATACCATCTCGCAACACGCATGTTTGTCTCCTTCATCTTGTGAAACCACTGAAGGGCACCGTGGTCTGTCTCCAGGGTGAAATGTCTGCCTAAAGGATAGTACCTGAGTGACTCCACCACCCACTTCATTGCAAGACACTCCTTTTCCACGGTGGAGTATCTAGACTCCCTGTTCTGAAGCTTTCTGCTAAGGAAAACAACTGGGCGCCTCACTCCACCTCCTGCAGTGGCACGGCTCCTATGCCTACTACAGAAGCATCAGTCTGCAGTGTGAAAGGCTGAGTGAAATCTGTGTAGAACAGAATCATTCGTGATGGCTGATTTAAGGTCATTGAAAGCTCTGTCACAGTCTTTTGTCTACTTGACCTTATTCGGTGCAGACGCTTTTTTCAAGTCTGTGAGAGGTGCTGCCCTCTCTGCAAAGTGGGGGATGAATTTACTGTACCAGCCCACTAAGCCTACACTGTGAGAAGTCATCTATAGAATTTCCCCAATAAATCTGAGGTAACAATTTCCATTGACTTTTTTGGGGTAGATTTAAGTCAATATATTGTGTATAAAATAGCTTCAATAAAAAGCTATGAAATACTTAATTAAATTGGGTAAAATTTACCCCATATTTATGTATCTATTCAACAGCTACTTACTCATTGAAATTAGGTAAAACTATCTCTTGTTTGCTAGTTGGTAATACCTGATAATTACTGATAAAATTTTATTATTATCAGTTGATCAACATTACCTATTAACATAAGGTAAAATGTACCCCCCAAAAAAGACATTCAGATGGTTCATCATCTCAATGTTTTTAATTCCATAAAAACACAGAATAAAGTGCAACACAACAGCAAATGCAGATAACACTTTCAAAGGCCACTTAGTCCATTTTAAAAGCCAAAAGCACATTCTGTGCATGTACGTTATCAAACATAGAGATAGATAGAACAGCATTTAATCTGTGCTTGCTGTCAGAAGAAAAATTACAGCTCCATCAAGCTATGTCTGGACAGTCACCTTTATCATATTGTCTGTGTAATCCTCACATTCCTACGTGTTAAAAAAAAGGAAACAAAAAGCATACACATGTTTTATTTTATTTAAGATGCTTTTTCAATACATTTGATCTAAAGAGGGGACAGAAGATGAATGGAGAAGGTGAGAACAGGGGATAGGAGAGGACAGGAGAGAAGAACATTAGGATCCCTTGAGTTAATAAGTAAACCGTTATCAACATGACATACCTGGCAGTCATGAAAAAGATCTTCTTGTCTTTCCCCGAGGTAGCTAATGAGGCAGCAGATAACGAGTTCCCTTTCTTCTCAATGCTCTGTGTCTGTAGGGAGATACAATTTAGTGCAAAGACTAAGTCGAGTGATTTACATAAATTAAGACTGAATTACTTAGACATCAGCCATGTTTTTGTTTTTATCTCCAGCTTTCAACAGGTGAGAGGCTGGGTACACCCTGGACAGTCAATCACAAGGCAACATAGAGACAGACAGGATAAACAACCATGCGCGCACACACTCAAACCTAAGGACCATTTAGAGAGACCAATTCATGTTTTCTGACTGTGGGAGGAAGCCGGAGTACCCGAGGGGAACCCACACATGCACAGGGAGAACATGCTTGCATAAAGACCCTGGGCCGGGATTCAAACCCAGGACCTTCTTGCTACCCACTGCAGCCCTCCATAATTATATATTTGTGAAAAAAGTCAAATAACATACGTCATTCAAAGTGTCCAGCAGAGGTCTCATCTTGGAACCAGCAGCTCCTCCTTTGGCACGCACACTACACAATATAATATAAAATCAATTCAAAAATCTTTTACTTGATCCCACAATTCCCCCCAAAAAACTTAGGTGCAGCAACAGTGGGTATTTTCACACATACTAGTGGGATACAGTAGTACTTTGTTTTATTTTTTAACATCTGCCATTTTAATATTTTAGGAAAAGCTAGCATTGTCTAGTTCTTAAACTTAAAACAAGCAGTCAGACAGTCATGCACAGGCCTGGACTGGGACAACATTTCAGGCTGGGAGCTTTACCCCCCTCCCTGCTTTTATTTTGGTGTGAAAAATTTTGTACCTAGTGTTATGGAAAACTTGGGTCCACTTGCTACATTTGCAAAACCATCTATCAGGAACCTTGGTGTTAGTATTGACTCAGCTCTGACTTTGGATGCCCATGTAAAATCTCTGGTTCGCTCCTGTTTTTATCACTTGAGAAACATTGCTAAGCTGAGTCCCACTGTATCGCGCTCCGAATTAGAAATTGTCATTCATGCATTTGTTTCATCTCGTCTGGACTATTGTAATTCTTTGTTTACTTGTTTATGTAAAGCCCCTTTGGAGCATCTGCAAGTTGTTCAGAACGCTGCTGCAAAGCTTCTGACCAAGTCCTCCAAGTTTTCCCATGTCACACCCCTGCTGATTCAGCTGCACTGGCTCCCCGTTAAATTCAGAATCCAGTTTAAGGTTTTGACCTTGACTTTCAGGGCTCTGCATGGACAAGCACCAACATATATAAGTGAACTTTTACATCCATACATTCCCAGCAGGTCCCTGAGGTCATGTGATCAGGGCTTGCTTGCTGTCCAACACACGAGGCTGAAAACAAAAGGTGACAAAGCTTTTGTAACTGTGTCCCCCAGATTGTGGAACTCTCTCCCTTTGAGCCTGAGATCTGTGGACTCAGTGGTCGCTTTTAAAAAACAGCTAAAAACTCATCTTTTAAACTTGCTTTTGGTTGATTTTGATTTTTAGGTTTTAGCTTCTGTGAAGCACTTTGTGATTTTTATCTTGAAAGGTGCTATATAAATAAAGTTTTACTTACTTACTTACACCCTGGGCAACTTCAGCTACTTTCTGACAGAGACCGTTGGCAACACTGATGGTCTCATGAGACGCCCTCCCTCTCTCAGACACACTTGTCCCGCCCCATGAGCGAGTATCTTAATCATCAGTAAGTAGGAGAGACTTTCTATCCAATCAGAGGTGATGAAGGTGGGACCTGCCCCTACTTAATGATGAGTAAGATACTCTTTAACCACACATCAATAAGTACAGTTAATAATTCAAACTCTCAGATCAGTCTTTGTTTTTTTCTGATGGTTTCACGTTGGTTTTATTTGTTTTGCTGCTGAAAAATCTCCCTATAACTGGAGTTCATGATGCTGCTGTGTCCCAGTGTTTCCCCGCAGTGTGAACAGCTGAGCGGATTATGAAGCAGATACGTGAGTAAAGCTGTATCTGGATGACAGAACAAGCCACTACTGCCGCGCACATTTTTAAATACAAGCAAGCATGCTTCAGAGCTTTTTCAGAAAGTTCTGGTGCTGCTAAAACAAAGCCGCCAGTTACAGCTGGGAGAAAGCTTTCAGTGAGCTCTCCGGGATGATGAGCTACAGATCAATGGGGAGACGCAGACGGATGCAACAGCTGTTTTTTAAGAGTTTTAAAACACGGCTGTTGGGAATGATCTGCCCAGTGTTCATAGAATCTCAAAGACATACAGGATTTAAGTTTGTTTACCTGTTTTATGTGTTGGCCCAGAAGCAGAGCCACCACAACTTAAGGATTGCCGTCTGATGTCCATTTTCTTTTTCATCAAGGCAGGAAAGTAGTTTGCAAAGACCGTGATTGTAATTATTGGGGGTGTCCAAATTCGCATTTGTAGACCGATTACGTCACAGCGATGCACCGAAGCCTGTCCAAATTCACGGACTCCTTCGAATGCAGGCGAGAATGTAGCTGTGTAAACTTCAAATATCTTCTCGGTTTATCAAGATATCACATATTTGCAAAAGTGCTTTGACGTTTTCGGAGACGTCTGTTACCCACCAGCTCGATAGCTAGCCGAGAGCTCGAGGGTCACTAGAGCCGCCGAGAACGGCGAATTTTGACACGACCTCAGTGTTCCGATTACCAGTCCGGGACTGGTCATGCATCCTGACTGATAAAAAGTGCACCACGGACACATTTCATTGCAACTTACCGGCAGTTGTCTAGAAGGTTAACAGACAGCAACAGATTCAAAGGTTCATTTCATTACACAGACGCAAGCAATAAGAGTGAAGTGTAATAGGTCATCACTTCAAAAATTACCATTTGCATGTGCTATTATATATTATTCACCCTATGTAAATAGCTTACCTTCACTTCTGTGGTTTGATTGGGTTCGATGGAAGCCGGAGAAAAGACCCACAATTTGCTGGCTGTCCCGCCCACAGTATGGGCGTATATTTTACTGCATTTTTTAATGTAATATTGTTACTCTTAAGAAAAGGGTATAATTAACACATTATTTTATAATTTCTTTGCTGAGTGCAATAATAGAGTACATTTTATATGATTTGCATAGATTATATATACCTCTCTCCAAAATAGCTTTTATCACTGTATTAATGCCCGCACCTTCTTCTTCGTTGTAGGCACTGGATATGCATGGATTGCCTCCATTTTCCCCACCAGAGGCTTCACCTGTCCATGTCCATCCATGGTACTCCACCTGAGTCTGTGCGATCTTAAACTTGTGAGGATTGATAGTAAGACCAGCAGATTTAATCAGCTTCAGAATGCGCCGCAGGTGAGCCACATGCTGCAAGAAGGCCAGGGAAAGGACTTTTCAACCAGGACAGCAGGTGTTGCTGTTGCTTCCTACGACAGACAGCAAACTGCTAGCCAGGTGGCAAGGATCCTACAAGATTACAAAACGCCTCAGCAATGTTAACTATGAGCTGTACACGCCTGACAGGAGGAAGAAACATCAGGTCTTCCATATTAACCTGTTAAAAGAATTCCAGCAGCAGCCCATCACGCAGCAGCAGTAACTACCAATGCAGCCCACACAGTAGGTAAAACAACATCGTCTTGTTCGGGTGGTTAAGGAAGAAGAAAAGGAAGAACAGTTTTTTTTTTTCCCACAGGCAAATGACGGCCAAGTTTAGTGTCACTGACCCATCTTAAGGATAAGCATGAGAGGAGGCGTTGGATCCCGTGAAGGGAGTGTGGTGAGTGCATATCAGTATCAGTGTGCATGTGTGCATACATGTTGGGGTGTGTGTCCTGAGTTCAGCCTGAGAAAGTATCCTTTCGCCTGTTAGGCAAAGATCACCAGTCCGCAGCCTACGCAGGTGGCCTTGAGGAATAGGGCAGAGAGTCACTTTGTTCTTGTTATCATATCTCCTAGAAGAATGTTGTTGTTCTCCTCGGCGTCAACCTTCAAGCAGCTGGCGCCGTCGGGGGTGGGGATGTAGCCGCATTAGAGATGGAGGTAACTGGTTTAGGGTCAAACGAACTGCATCCATTTTACACTCGTTCTAATGTCCATCACTGGTCTCCAGGTGTATCTCTCTTTTAAGAGCCTTGAGCTCCTCCAAGATCTTTCCCATATTTCGTTCAATAAGAACAGTCTGAGCACTCACCGCTCTTCCCACAGTTTCGATCAGAGCAGCTACCCTTGTGGGGTTTTGAACAGCAGTCACCGCTTTCTTCAATTTCCTATAAGCCAGGGCCAAGCCAGCTCCGATCAGCAAGAACCCTGTTATCATGGTTCTGAATAAGTAGATGTCTTCAATGTCCTCGATAGACAGTCCCACCACTTCTGCCACCCATCCATCGTATATCCAGCAGGGAACGTCCTCCGGGACATTTGGGCTCTCCCAAACCCAGGCTTCTCATCGAGAATAGAGTGTCAATTTCATTAAGGGACCAGTTGATCAAATCCATAGTTCTTCTTTAGTTTTAGAGAAGGAGAGCCAGAATGAGAGGCTCTCTCAGGGTTAGAATCAGAAAAGACAAGACAAGGACATAGAAGCAGCAGCAGCAGGGAAGATAAGGGAAGGAGAGGGTGAAAGATGCGTCCGCCTCCTCCAAGAGCCAGCAGGAAGATCTAAGGGCTCTTCTGCATCCAAATTTGCTCCAGGAAAAACCTGGTTTTACAAACCTGGTACAACAGTCCACCTGAAGGATAATGCCATGTAACACCATGGCACTGGCACTCCTTACCAATGACAGCGGATTTGCAGAAGCGACTCAGGAGACTGGGTGACTGTAGTGGCTGCCTCGTCAAGCTGAGGGAGAAGTCATTGATGGCAAATTATTTTTTTTACATTTTAATGATTTTAAAACGGAAGCAATTTTATTTGGCCCAAATCGATTTTCCAACCCTCCAGATGTTGATTTCGCTGTTTTGACCTCTCATTTGAAGAGTTCAATCACAAATCTTGGCGTAAAGATCGATTCTGCACTTACCTTTGATGACCACGTGAATGGGGTGGTAAAATCAGCATTCTACCACCTAAGACGTCTAGCGAAGGTCAAGCCCTTTCTCTCCAAATGTAACTTAGAAACTGTAATTCATGCTTGTATTACTTCACGCCTGGATTACTGTAATTCTCCCTTTTAACAGGAAGAAACCTCCGGCAGAACCAGGCTCAGGGAGGGGCGGGGCCATCTGCTGCGACCGGTTGGGGTGAGCGAAGGAAGACAGGATAAAGACATGCTGTGGAAGAGAGACAGAGATTAATAACAGATATGATTCGATGCAGAGAGGTCTATTAACACATAGTGAGTGAGAAAGGTGACTGGAAAGGAAAAACTCAATGCATCATGGGAATCCCCGGCAGCCTACGTCTATTGCAGCATAACTAAGGGAGGATTCAGGGTCACCTGGTCCAGCCCTAACTATATGCTTCAGCAAAAAGGAAAGTTTGAAGCCTAATCTTGAAAGTAGAGTGTCTGTCTCTTGAATCCAAACTGGAAGCTGGTTCCACAGAAGAGGGGCCACGGCTGAAACTCAGAGGACCGGGCGTTCTCTTCTGTTGCCCCGTTGCTTTGGAACAATCTTCCTCTTCATATTAGACAGGCTACATCAGTACCGGTTTTTAAGTCCAAATTAAAAACCTATTTGTATTCTCTGGGTTTTAACTCGGTGGGTTGTTTTGTTGAGTTGAGTTGTTATACTGTTATTATTTATAGTTGTATAGCCAGGGCCAGTTTGGATTCGGGAGACAGACACTATCTTTACTTTCAAGATTAGTCTTGAAAGTAGCAGCAAATTGCGAACCCCCCCCCCCCCCAAGCTTACATACACAACACCGAGATCACATGGGGAGACAGTACGTGACAAGGTGGGTAAGGGGTGAGAAGTAAGCTGATGCAGACACAGCCACGAACTTAGTGTTGATGAAGACTAAACAGAGAGATCACAGCTTCTTTAT
>CAKLIZ010003549.1:0-16204 GCA_922035795.1 Oreochromis mossambicus
ATTAATAGGCTGGTGTGAAAAATTGCTGCCACACCGCCCCCTCGGCCTGTGCTTCGAGGTTTCTGGTAGTTAGAATGACTCGGGGGTGTTGATTCATTTAAACTAACATACTCATCCTGCTGCAACCATGTTTCTGTAAGGCAGAGTAAATCGATTTGTTGATCAATTATTAAGTCATGTACTAACAGAGACTTGGAGGAGAGAGACCTAATATTTAATAATCCACATTTCACTGTTTTACTCTTTGGTTCAGATGTGGATACTGTATTGTTCTTTCTTTGTGATTTTTTATGTTTAAGTTGTTTATTGCTGGGTTTTGGTTTGTTTTTTGTCTGTTTGGGAGCTGACACAGTCTCTATGGAGATGGGTTTTTGGGGGGGTAGCAGGAGGAGAGAAGCTGCAGAGAGGCGTGTAAGACTGCAACTCTGCTTCCTGGTCCCAACTCTGGATAGTCATATTTTGGGGGGTTTAATAAATTGGTCCATATTTCTAGAAATGAGAGCTGCTCCATCCAAAGTGGGATGGATGCCGTCTCTCCTAACAAGACCAGGTTTCCTCCAGAAGGTTTGCCAATTATCTATGAAGCCCACATCGTTTCTGGGACACCACTCAGACAGCCAGCAATTTAAGGAGAACATGCGGCTAAACATGTCACTCCTGGTCTGATTGGGGAGGGGACCAGAGAAAACTACAGAGTCCGACATTGTTTTGGCAAAGTTACACACCGATTCAATATTGATTTTAGTGACCTCCGATTGGCGTAACCGGGTGTCATTACTGCCGACGTGAATTATGATCTTACTGTATTTACGTTTACCCTTAGCCAGCAGTTTTAAATTTCCTTCAATGTCGCCTGCTCTGGCCCCTGGAAGACAATTGACTATGGTTGCCGGTGTCTCTAGCTTCACATGTCTGAGAACAGAATCACCAATTACCAGAGTTTGACCCCCGGCGGGTGTGTCGCCGAGTGGGGAAAAACGGTTAGACACATGAACAGGTTGGTGGTGTACCTGGGGCTTCAGTTTAAGACTATGCTTCCTCCTCACCGTCACCCAGCCGCCCTCTTTCCCCAGCTGCTTGGGGTCTGCCGGGGAACAGCTAGCGGGGCCTACGCTATCTTCGGCTGCACCAGCTACAGGGGCGTGGCTAGCTACGGGTGAATGAAGGGTGCGAAGCCGAGTCTCCAATTCAGTAATCCTGGCCTCCAGAGCTGCAAATATGCTACATTTGTTACAGGTATCATTACTGCTAAAGGAGGCCGAGGAGTAACTAAACATCTGACACAATGAGCAGGAAAGTGCAGGAGGGACAGGTGAAGTAGCCATGGTGCTAACGAGTCGGCTACGAGCTAAGCTAAGCTAGCGAAACAGTAAAGAGACAGTGAGTGAATACTTTGGCTATAAATTAGGTAGTGAGTACACAGAAAGGGTGATTCAGATGAAGCACGTTAAGATTATACTATGAAAAAGGGATGTATCAAAAGATTTAAATTAAATTGCTAAGCAGAAAAGCTACTCAGAAACACCACTGTGTTTGAGCAGGAACAGGAAGTGATACTCTACCACAAAGCGAGCGAACACCAAGTGACAGCGCCACCAAGAGTCAGACATAAAAAAAGTTACAATGGTTAAGGCAACTGAATCCTTCTATGGGAATGTTTCATAGGAAAGAATCATAAACATAAATCTTTTTACACACAAATTCTCATCTATAGATGCATAAACATAACATTTCCAGATTTTTTGGTTTACAAGGTTACAAAACTTAGTTCACACCTACGCAGTCTCATTTACAAGCACAAAATATTTATGACCACAGTTTGAGCCCAAACAGCTGCCTCCACACATCCTTTTATACTGATGTAGGCTGAAGGTTTCTAAGTAGTGCGAGCGACTACGCAATAACTAATATAACTAATAATCAGTAACAAACTAGATTCTACTAATCCCATACAAAAATCAAACCCAACAAATCCTTTTACACCTTTTAAGGTCCACAAATCATAGAAAACCTGCAAAATTCTTCCAGTAAATCTGGAATCCCTTTTCTTGTGTAAGCTGCATTTCTTTGGACCTTCCCTCCTTTTGACACATGGACCTTCCCCTGTGTTAATTTACCATAATTAGGAGAATGAGTAAAGAAAAAGTCTCTTGGGTTTTCTGAGGGCTTCTCCTGTGGGCTAGTTTTACTCTGGGCCTGTAAATCTGTGTTAAGAGATGAAGTTAGTTGGTTTTCATGTTAATTCTGTGCTCTGGTTCCATATTGTGTTTAACTCCTGGCTCTGCCACTGCATCCACACTATAACTGCCAGAAAACAGAATCTTTGAGTTAATATAAGCTTCACATTTACAAACAGCTGTAGTTTATAGGAGTAATAAGGCTGCAGCCACAAGTTTGTGATACAACAACTACAACAAGGGTCATCCTGAACTAGCTGCAGTCTAAAGTGTCAGTTTGAAGTCAGTCAAAGCTTTGTGTGCATCATCAGTCTGTTGTAGTCTGTCATGTCCAGTCAGTCCCTCACATGTGTCACTGCTGATTGTGGAGCCTCTCATGCAGCATGTTTGGGGTCCACTGACAGAAATATGAGCTCATGTAAAAAGAAAAAAATGAATGGATGGATCGATGCAATCCTTTTCAGACAGATGGACCATCTGATGTGATCACATGTTCCAGAAAGGTGAATCTCTCCAAAGCACATTGTAATTTGGAGAGATTCACCTTGTAAACATTCTCATTGAGGTATTTTGAAGCGCTTTAGTTTCAGTCTTGCAGGGCTGCTTAAAAGGAGAACAGATTATTAAATCATTGATGCAAACATGTCGGCCCCTCCTGAGGAACGAAACCTGACAGGTTTTCTTTAAGTGCACTGTTAAAAACATGGGGTCTGGTTTAAGACATGTGCAAATATAATTTTGTTTAATGCTTCTCAAACACAGAGCAATGTTTCACCTGGAATGTCAGATTCTTCCCAGTGTTTGTCCTGTTGCTCTCATTTTATTCAGCTTTTCAAATAAAAACAGATAAAATGCTCTCATGTATTTTGTAAAAACAGTTTTGTTCAGTGAGAATTACCCTGGCTGCACACTAATCTTTGTCAAATACACACTGTTTATTCATGCTGCTCAGTGTCTTGATGCATGCTCAGTCATCCAGGTAAGGAAATCTCAAAAAGTGAATTATCTGTGAGCTCGAGGCTGCTGTCGGGGGTTGGGGGGCTCTGTGTAGTTGGTGAGGGCTTGGATACGTCTCCACACCTGGCGGGTGCTGTTGTCAGTGAGGAGGCCCTCTATCCTCCTCCTACTCACATCACCTCGGCACAGTTGGCTTGTTTGCAGGTTGCTGGTTTGCAGGGTTTTCCATTAGGTCAGAGGACCTTGTACCAGGTCCTTTTTAGTACCTGCTCGGCCGACGTTTGAAGGAGCAGTGATCCTCCTCCTGCTGTCAGGCCTGCAGGTTTATACCTGTGATGTTCTCCTCTGTCTTGTGGTGGACAAACTAGTTTTTTGTACTGGCACAAATAATTTGTGTGACACCTGATTGTTCTCTCGTTTTAGTTTTAGTAGTATTTTTAAATGGTTGTACAAACTTCATTTTTAGATAAATAGTTGTATGTAACTTTTTTTAGTTTTTGAAGTTTTTTAAATGTAAACTTTATATTTGCATTTCAAGTTATGACAATAATTCAATAAACACGTTTGTGGTTTTTACAGTAAAAATATAACTACTACTAGGATTTTATGTTTCTGTGTGATTTCAGATCAGTTGTGTTAATACAGTATGTCAATTAAAAAATAACTGTAAATTCAGACATGTGAGGTTGAACTGAAAACAATGACACCAAACAAGGTGAGAAAATAAATACATTTAAAGGTGAAATACAAATGTAAAATCAAAAGTAGTCAAAAATGTCCGATTATATTTTGGACCCCAGATTAACCCAACAAAACATGAAAAATTAGCTTCAAATTTATGGTGACAAACGTGTTCATGACAGTGCAGATTTCTGACATTTTGTGTGAATTTAAGCAAAAATGTGATTATTTTAACAAAAGTGTGACACTTAAGTTAGACTTGTGTTTGTAAGTGTTGTGTAGCTTTCTGGATTTTATACTTATTGGGCTACATATTTATTTATTATACAGGTTTTACAGTACATGAAATAATTCACATGTTTATGAAACTGAAATGTTTCATTATGTGGGCTAAAGAACATAATGAAGTTATGGACTATATTTATATGAAACACTTACTGTATTTGAAGTATTGTAACCATATGTAACACCTGCATGTGTGTAAAAACTGTCTTTGATTTTTCCTCCCCAGTTGATTTCCGTGCCACCCGAAGAACATTTCTCTAGATCCGGCCCTGTGTCGAACAAACAACAGCAAATGTAATCAGGATAATTACAGTTTCAGCATTTGTCAGTTTAGTGTTTTACATGTTTGCCTTGTTTGACTCCAGGAGCTCAGAAATCAGTTTGATGTGTGTAAGAAAGGCATCCAGTGTAAAATCTCCCAAATCAAACAGACGGAGCTAAAAGCTGTGGCAGCGCCTTGTAATACCAGCTGCTGCAAGCAGCTTTTGTCTGGATAGATTTTCTATATTGTTGAAAATCTGCTTTGATGTTGTTTCATTGATTCAGTAACAAAACTGAATTTTTAAAAGTTTCTTCAGTTCATCTGTGCACCATAATCCATCAGAGTCCAAATGCATCCTCACTATGAACTAAAGACGTTTAGTTTATTGGTCATTAAATTACAGCATGTTTCCACTGATTATGTGTCTGAAGGTGTTTGTTATGAAATTCTCATTTTTACACTAAATAATAATAATGGAAACATGAAGTCTCAACATAACAAAGTACTTCAAGTTCTCACATCTCAATGAACTTTCTGTTTGTTATATTTGCAGTGACAGTATCAGTACATTCACACCAGCCTGCACAGTTATACATAAACAAACACATGTTTATGATGCCGCCTTTATTTGAGAAGGTAAAGCAAACAGAGCGATGAGTTTATGGGCTCAGTTGCTGGTTTCAGGTCAGATTCACTGCAACATGTCACTGGTTTGTGAATTACAGCCCCCAGTACAGTCAGAAGGACCCGGCTAACGCAGTGATGCTCAAACTGGATCAGCCAGTCTGAGAACCACTTTTCACCTTCTGCTCTCACTTTTTACAGAACGCAGCAGAAAACATGCTGAACAATGAAAACATTCAGCATAAGATTACACAACTAGTGCTGTAAGTAACATAAGATACAGATTTCTGCATAAAACAATGTATTTAAACAGGTATAAATGTGTGTCTGACACTTGTAACCAATCAAAGTGCTTAAAATGAAGACATCCTGTCGGTGACCAATGTGGTATCTGGATGTTTGGATCTTTGGCTCCACATATTTATGACACTGTTCCCCGCAGACAGGACACAAGTACAGTCTGCAGATATTATATGTGACTTGTTTGTAACACAATGAAAAGACTCTCTGGCTGAAGGAGGCGGCACATCAGGCAAAGTGCTGCTGACATTCACTGGTGGGCTCCCACGTGTCATCCCAGATTTTACCCACTGGAAAATATCATTCCTGAAACAAACAACACCAAAAACATGAAATCAGGTTGGGGATTACTTTATGCTTTTTATGTTTAACACCAGTGGTGGAATATAATAAATACATTGACTTTAGTAGTGCACTAAAACACAAATGTCATTTTGATGGATATTTTTGCTTCTGCTCCATTCTTTGTAATTCAGAGTGACTCCAAAGAAAACACTCGTGTACAGGTTCACTAAACTTGTACCACAGATTTAGTTTTTGTTTTTCAGTTTAACATTTCGTAACTTTCTGCAAAGTGGAAACAACATTTCTCCAAATGTGATTTGGATTTGTTGTCGATCATTCTGAAGGCTGAAGTGTTTCTACTATTGAGAAATTCTGCCTCCTCACAAAGTTTTAAAGCCTCTGATTGTCTGTTAAAGGCATCACACACACACAGGATATTTTTCTCTCCACTGATCAGAGATGCATCGTTCTCACACAGTATTACTGCTACAAATACAGGATGCAAACAGCTGAAACCTTCCACAGTGTGATGTTAGTACTTTGTTGTAAAGTGAAGAGTCTGAGTACTTCCACCACTGCTTCAGCAGTTCAGCTTCTATCACAGAGAAATCTGTGTAAGACATGAACATGTGCTCTCCACTCTGTCAGTGTCCTCATAGTGTTCATATATTTCCTCTCATTGCTGTGAGTGCTCTTATGCTCCCAGCACGGTCCTGCTGGAATCACTCCCAATACTTTTGCATCTAAGTGAGACACTACGTGTGTTTTTCCCACAGGTCCAAAAATACTTTAAGATAACAACTTCACACTAAACCTGTATCTAATACTCACTGTGTGCTACTTTTTATGATTCCACAAAGATGGCAAGAAACTTTCTCCAAACACTGCATTTCTTAAATAACTGAGACAGGAGAAAACAACAACAACACTTTTAATTACTGTCCAACAAGGTCATAAATGGAAACTGAACATTGTCAGAGAATCAAGAACTTCTTAACAAACAGAGCGAGGCGACCACCGCACTCTTCCTTCTGCTTTCCCCCAGACAGAAGGAAGAACAACAGCAATCTTTAAATAACAGATTGATTATGTGCCTTTAAACAGCTCTGAATGAATCATGGAAGCAGTTTTCAAACATGAATTCAGCGAATAGAGAATCAGGCCATGACTCAGTTTGAACCTTTTTCCCACCACAGCAGTGAGTCTGCCATGTTTAACTATCAGAAATACTGAATCACAGTGATACAAATGCACTGCACACACACATACTGTACAGTGAACGTGTGGCATCAGGAACACATCAGAGGAATTCTCACAGCATCCAAATCTGGCTTTTACCAAAACATTATTATTATTATGATCCCAGGTTTAGTTTCCTGCTTTCATCTGTTTCTGACTCTGTTCTTTTCTTCTGAAGGTTTTAGTAGCTGTAACATCAAACACTGACATCATCAATATTCATTATCAGTTATTAGAATTATGTCCATTTAAACACTTCAAACAACACAAGTCACTACATGATTATTTACAGTGGACAGTGAGACAGGTCAGCATCTATCAGCACCTATAAAGTGCTTTCTGTGCTGCTGAGTCAACAAGACCAGCTGAAGATTGAGGCTTACATAGAAACACTATGATCCTTCCTCATGCACTCATTTCTATGTCAGCCATGCAGGTTTCTGCTGCTACAAATGCAGTTTAGCTGTAGCAGCTATTCAATGACTGTGCTTAATTTTGCTGAATGGTTTGACAGCGTACACATGAAATACACTCTCTTAATGTAAATGCATTGAACGTTTCCCTCCACTCATCTCAACAACACGTTTGAATTCCAGCAGGTAGCAAAGTTCATGGCTGGAGTGTATGAAAAATAACACATGCTGTCAGTGAACAGTGGCTGTAGCTCAGGAGGTGGAGCAGGTCACTGACTAATCAGAAGGTTGGAGGTTCGATGTCGGGCTCACCCCAATGACTTGACTACTAACCCCAAGTTGCTCTGATGCATCCATCAGAGTGTGAATGTGTGTGAATGCTTAGATAAACAGCACAGAAGAAAGTGCTTGTGTGAATGAAGGTTGGTGAACGTGTCATGTTGTATAAAGCACTGTGAGTGCAGAGTAGAAATAAGCTGTATAAGAATCAGTCCATGTACCATAACTTGAGCCTGGCCTGCTGTAAACAGCCTGTTGAAAACATCTCTCAGTCTGACCTCATCTGTCCTGCTCCCAGTCACTGCTTCAAACTTCAACACCTGCTGCCTGCTGCATTTTCAAAACTTAAGAAATGAAACGTTTAAAAAACAGAGACGCTGTTTACACTGAAGAAGAAATCAAATATGAGTTTTCACTCAAGAAGTGAACATTTGTGATGTGACTCGCATATTTGAATATTTCTCTCAAAGTAAGTTTTAGTTTCCTCAATCAAATCAGGTTGAATTACAAAGTCGTCTTAACTGAAGTCAGGGATTGACATTAAGCATCGTCATTTTAGAGTGGCCACCAAAATACAGCTAAATAACTGGTGAATAAAATGCTGTGCACTGGTTTGTAAGTTCTCTAGGACAACATGTGCATCATTTTCTGAAGTCACGTTCATTTAGGAACAAACGTAAGAATCTAAAGACGTACGATGCAAAACTAAACTTACTCTTCCTCCTCTTATTTTCATGTTGGCCACCCTGACTTAAAGACTGGGAGGTGGCAGCAGGTGGATGAAGAGACTGCAGAGATGGTCTGTGGGTTTAACAGGTGGTGGAAGGTGTTGGAGAGGAGCTTCTCTCTCTTCTTCTGCTGGAAAGACTGGGAGCATGGACCAGAAGGAGGAGATAAAGGAAGAAGAACAAAAACAGTCTCTGTCTGCTCGTCTGACAGGCTCTTTGGATGCTCCTGGAGGAGAAGCTTGATGCTCCTTGGTGGTCGTCTCAGGCTGCTCCTCGGTGAGGCTCTGCCTGCTTGTTGATCAGAGTCTCTGCCTGTTCTTCACTCAGGGTCCTGACTTCATGAATAAAGGATTCTGGTTCTGACAGCAGGTTGAGACCACTTGTTGTGAAATGCTGCTACATACATGACATTTAACTGAACTGAAAGTGCTG
The DNA here is from genome assembly GCA_922035795.1 of Oreochromis mossambicus. Lineage (NCBI taxonomy): Eukaryota > Metazoa > Chordata > Actinopteri > Cichliformes > Cichlidae > Oreochromis > Oreochromis mossambicus. Next base: position 8,663 of record CAKLIZ010003549.1, read on the forward strand.
TGAGCACAAAAAGATTTCACTCTTAGTCAAGATAAATTCATAAGCCCTCTGCATCATCTCCAGGAAACTTCTTATAGTAGAAGTGGGCTCCAAATGGGTAATAACATCTGCTACCCACTGATTTGAAACCTTATTTTTCTACCATTAAATAAAATGTAGCCTGTAGCATCAAGTTTGCTGCTTTGATTGAGCAGGAACTGGTGGGGGAGCCTTTCAGAGCCTCCAGCCTCCTCTGAAAGACACAGGCAGAAACACACAAACATGCATTCACATGTTCCACAGTCTTCCACTTTGATCATCTGGATTTTCTCATCCTGTGGACAACAACGTACATGGATGCAGGTTTATTGTGACTTTTGTAAGGTGTATTTATTGAACATATCCAGCTCCAGCCCCTCTGTCATCCTGAACTGAATCATTAGTTAAGAAAATGTGTGAATAAATGGTCACAGATCAGCTAACTGAATTTATCCAGACAGACTGGACCAATCAGGGTTCACTGAATCAGACTTTAACAAACTCTTCTATGTGCTGATAGACCTGCAAACACACTACATGTAGCTGTCCTCATATGTCACCTTTATGTCTGCTTTCCCATGTTTATAATCATTACTTACATGTTGATGAGAGACTTTGACTTTGTAAATGATCAGATTACATACTTGGAATACAATATTTCCACTTCAGGGTTGAAGCCTGTCCCAGCTGCCACGGGGCAAAAGCAGGACAGTTTATCGCAGGGCAAACACCAAATATATGTGAGAGAAAATCCACTGAAGTGTTTGATATTTACTGAACCTGAGGAGCAGAAACAGGACAAACACTGACCTTCCTATAAGAAGTACATTCATACAGAAGTCATCTATGGAAACACTGGTTCACACTTTGGTAGAGAAATCAGTTTCTCTGAAACGTTTCTGTAAATGAACATCGTGTGGAGAATGAATGAAATGAGTTTTCCAGCTGACTCAGCCGTCCCACACCGATAAATGAAACTTCTGTTTATGAACAAGACGACTATATAAACCACAGTTATGTAAAAGCACATATTAAGTATTGTTGCTCACCTTTGTTTCTGATAACGTCACTTTTTAATAATCGTATCCCGTCAGCTCTCATGGGTGAAGTTTGGCTTTGAGGGTCGGGGAGCAGAAAAAGCTTTTAAGGACCTTTGATTTCCATCCAGTTCTGCTTTAAAGTGTTAATGATGAAGCAACAGTGCTCCTCTTTGCTCCTCTGAAATCTGTCTACACCCGACTGATAAACAACAGCAAACAGTGCAAAACTTATGAATAAATTAGTAACAAAAACACAGTGTAGAAGGTAAGTAGAGGCTTTACACACCATCATCAGGCCCAATGCTACGAAACTCCAAAGTCTCCAGCTGACCTGCATCCTGAGGTTTGTCATGCAGGATTAAAGGAGCCAGACTTTGTTCACACAGGTAGGATTGTATGTTACACTGACCCTGGGTCAGTATGAGGATGATAAACTCTATAAATGCTGTCCATTTAAATGGTCTTACTTGTAAACACTGCTGTATCCACCAGAATCCAGTCAGAGTGGATTCTGGAGTCTTCCCATCCTCCTGTTAGTGATCCTCCATCTGGATGGATGATAACAACCTTGTGAACAAACTAGCAGGTGTAGCAGGTCCTACTGGCCCATATCTATGAACTGGTTACTGCTAATAACGCCCATTGAATGGACTGATGAGATCTGAAGCTGGTGTTTCGAGTCTGTCTGTGCTGTCGTCAATAGACAAGGTAAGAAAATATAACATTTGAAGATAATTCCAGAAAATAACACTAAAATATGCTGTTATTACTGCTATTAACATAGTTGTTTTTAGGGGTGCTCTGATCAAATCTGGGGATTCTTGAACATTAAAAAAGGGTCTGAACTGGCCTGTGGTCCTGATTAATATCTTTACTCTCTCTGTGTCAGGGCTGCACTGCTAATCTAGCATACGGGCCTTTTGGGCCGATGGACCGGCCACATGTTTACTCCATGTTTCTATCTAATGGAAGGCCCAACACGTCCGTCCCATCTACCAGGTTTCATCTGTATTATAGTTCTTCTGGGTTCAGACCAGCACAAGAAGGGCCCTGGACTCACTGGAGCTTTTTCATTTATTATCCTTTTTGAATCTTTCTGACAAACAGTGAAAATGTGTTTCTTTAATCTCCGTCTATATTTTCATCATAAAAACTTCACATGACTCTGAGCCCCTTATGATCCCTGCACAAACTCATCTCTAATCCTCTGCTGATCTTTGTTCCATGGATTTAACTCTTCAATGAACTGGACGTCCACAGTGTTCAAATCCCTGAAAGCAGGATGAAGTCCAGCCAATCACAGGACAGCTTTTAAAGGAAGAGTTTGTGACAAAGTCCAAATCTTCCATGTCAGCAGACCTGCTGCCCCCAGAGGAATAACCATCATTAATAAAGTGAAAGAGCAAAGCGAGCGTGACACAGTGAGAGTTTGATCTGCTCAGAGTGTCGTCCTCACAGCTCAGAGACACAAAGTCTCCTTCAAACAGCTGCTGGACTCAGAGGAAGACGAGCTGTGAGGCTGGAGTGAAACCTGCTGACTGAACTCGTTCACAAACATGTGGATGAATAAAAGTGCTCCACAGCACAGAAGCTCCAGCACATTCTGTCACAGCTTTCCTCACAGCTCGCTGGAGCCACAGTCCACATGTTCACCTGTGAAAATGCCTCTGAAAATAACACCGCTCCCTTTTTTCTTCTTCTTTCAGCTGCTCCTTTAGGGGGCGCCACAGCACATCATCTGCCTCCATCTCCTCCTATCCCAGCATCCTCCTCTGTCACACCAGCCCTCTGCATGTCCTCCTTCATCCATCAACCTCCTCTGAGCTCTTCCTCTGTTCCTCCTGCCTGGCAGCTCCACCTTCATCTTCCACCCTCCCTCCTCTGCACATGCTCAGACCGTCTCAGCCTCTGATGGACTCATTTGTGTCGTTAATCTGCTCACATTGTTGTCTGTTTTCCACACAGCTGATCCCACACTTCTCCACTGTGGTCAATAACTGACTGTGATCGATGGGATCAAAGCTTCTGTAGATCAATAGAAAAACAACAACACTCATCATTTTCAGCGGCTTCTCTTATTCCTCCAACCGTCTCCATCACCGCATCAGTCGTAGTTCTGTTTCTCCTCCAACCACACTGCTGTTCATCCAATCATGTCTATTGATCAATAAACAGATCACATTGTTTCACAGATCATTTCTCTGATATTTGTGAACATTGATGAAGGAGGGATCCTGCTGCCTTCACTGTCTCTGCTTCTCTGCAGTAAAAACTGCTTCTAAAGTGGATTTTTCTTCCTGCGTGTCCTCTGCAGACCTTTAGTCATCCACAGCTTTTCTTTCTCCTCATCTTTAAGCAACATTTCCTAACAGGACAGAGTTTATGATGTGATTCTAAGGATGGATTTCAGATACACTGTGTGCCTGATCAGGAACGTCAGCACACACTTCATCCCAGTGATGATCTGTTAGCTCCGTCTTTAAGGCTGTGTGCTGTGTACCTGTACAGGTGTGTGTGAGCTGAAGCCCACGCTGTCCGTCAGGTAGGAGGTGAACTGTTCAGGTCTGAGCCTCAAACTCCTGCAGGGACCAAACGTCTCCTGAAAAACATCCATAGAAAAGAATCTTTGACTGTGTCTGAGCTCATTGTCATATTCTCCTCACTGCTGTGACCTTCTATATGTTTGTATTCAGCTTTCAGGGCACGCTTATATCACATTCATGTTTTGGGGCGTGAGCGAGTGTGATGGAGCGAGCCGCTCAGACGTGAGAACACAGCGGCCATTTTGGGAAAAAGTGTCTTTTATTTAGCCAAAAATGCACAAATATCCAACAGGAAGTGACACGGGGCCTCAGAGAGGTCAGCTGATCAGAACTAAACTCAAACAACTTCACTCCAAACTAACTGCTCAACACAATCAAAGTGAGCCGACCCACAAGAAACAAAGAGGACTTAAATACTGGCTGATCAGAGCAGTGTGAGACATGAGGGCAACACAAATACCAACAATCATCTAACAACAACACAAACATTGGCCCCCAATGAGAGGGCTGTGCTTGGTTTGGTCCAATCAGCACTTCCTGTATAGAACTACTCTTCATTTCATGGATTTTATGCTTTATTTTAGACGTTAATACTTTTTTCTCCTCTGTGTAAGCTGGACTTGGAGTTTGTCAAGCTCACAGCAGGAAAGATGGATCGTTTTTATGAAGATGGGAAGCCAGAATCATTCTGAAACTCACATCAGAGGAAACAAGAACGTCCTCTCTGCTGAAGGACTTGGAAGAGAAGACTGAAGGTATTTTTCCATAAACATAAACTCCTCCCCTCATGTTTACTGCTAGAAAGTGGGGAAAAAAGGAGGACCAAATTAAGAGGTCTCCTTACTGTCTTTAGATGACGAGTAAGTGGAAGTTAAAAAGTTAATAGAAAAATTATACAAAAAATATTTATAAATGTTTACTTTTGCTGCCACCCTCTGATAAACAGGTTGGAATATCACTGTGTTTACTGATGGGGCAGAACGAGGTCTATGGAGATGGTTGTTAACAGACTTTAAGTTATATGGCCTTGTGCAGCCGTCTTAGCTGCACATGTTTGTAATAAGTTTCTCCAGCTTTGTCTGAGAAGACAGTTTATCACATAGAAGCCAGAGGAGGAGCCTTTAGCCTCTGCATTTCTGATTTCAGCCATTTTTGTTGTACATTTCATGACTGATTGAATAACACATTTCTGCTTTGCTTTGTTAGATGAGGTTTGTTACTCTGCCCTGGTGGTGTAAACACACCTGCTCCAACCAGTTGGTGCCTGAAATCAGCAGCTGTTACTTCTGCTTAACATGAAGCCCAGATGTTGGTGTGGGTCAGTGCTGTGGGCATTTTTCTCCAGCATTAGCATCACATCACATGATCGTTTAGTCCCAGAGCGATGCGTTCATATCTTCTGTTACCACGGCACGTTAACTTCCTGTTACTTTAACCATAAATCTGTGATCCCAGAGTTCAGCGAAGACAGGAAGTGAACCTGCTGCATCTACAGGAGGAAGAGGAGGGACCTGAGTTCCTGTTAGAGGAACAAAGTGCTGATTAAACAGACTGAACATCATGAGCTCTGAATAACAACCTCAAAGTTTCATCTTCTCAGACTCACAGGGAGGAGCGCCTGCTGTCAGTGTCAGCAGCACAGCAGCTGTGAGGATGAAGGCAGACTCTGACCTGATGGTCACATGTCACATGACTCTTCTTCTTCTGCAGAAATGATCCCTGTAACTGCTGCCTGCTCCAATCAGACGTCAGTAGATGATGATGATAAAATAATTTAAAATCTGTGAGGAAGATGAAATTAAAATGCAGCAGCTGTAACAAATAAGATGAGATTAAAGCAGAAAATCATCAATCTGCTGATTTAGTGCACAAAGCGGTAAACAAACATTTTAATGTGATCATTATTTAACACTGAGTGCACTCAGTGCTGCTGTTTATCTCTGAGGTGATGGCTGCACGTTAGTCTAAAGCTTTAAACCCACGTAAACACTGGAAGAACACACAAAAGCTCTGGCCTGATGGTGGAATTGAACTCAAGGCCTTCTTGCTGTGAGGCAACGGTGCTAACCACTGCACCACCGTGTAGAATGCTACCTTTAAAATAGTCTGTAAATAAAAGAATCAGTGAAAAGGTGGCACTTCTAAATGATTTACTCTACAGATTACAAGTTTTACAGTTTTACTAAGTCTGTGCAGGTTTTCAGTCATAACGGCTTAAAGGCAACAGGGAACGTTTCCTCTAATGTGGAAGAGAAAGAAAAGGAACATTAAAACATGTGGTGATCCAAACTGGGCCTTTATGAAACTAGTGAAGACACAAAGGAAGGAGTCTGAGACAGCAAGCAGAGAAGGGAGCAACAGAAAGAACAACACCATCATCACTTATGTAGCAGGTTTATCAGAGAAACTCAGGAGAGTTTTCTCCAAGCACGACTTCTCAGTGTACTTCAGACCCAGCAACACACTCAGACACAAACTGGTTCATCCCAAAGACAAAACTCCAGAACACAAACTTATCAATGTGGTGTCTGCTGTACAGTGTACAGGAATGCTCAGACCTCTACATTGGAGATGTGATGTTTACAGATATTTTATTTTGAAAGGTCAAATGTGAGGCGGAAGGAGTAGTAAAAAAAAAGAGAACGAAAAACGTGATGAAGATGAAAAAGGGATGAAGCACATTATTGCATATGCAAGCAGAGCACTGAGTGATGTGGAAAGGAGATAGTTGCAAACTGAGAAAGAAGCACTCGCCATCGTGTGGAGTTGCGAACATTTCCATTTGTATGTTTATGGACATTCATTCACACTGGTGACCAATCACAAGGCTCTCGAAATCATCTGGAATAACCCAAGATCGAAACCACCTGCCAGAATAGAAAGATGGGACTGAGACTTCAGCCATATAACTTCAGAGTGGAATACAGGAAAGGTGCTGATAATGCAGCTGACTTTATGTCACGTCACCCAGTGCCAACACAGGAGAATGAAAGTGCTCGTACATGTAAGGTTGCAGAAGAGTATGTCAATTTCTTCTCTTATCACTCCACCCCAAAAGCCATGACACTTCAGGAGATAAAAACAGAGACTCTGAAAGACCAGGTTCTGCAGGAAGTCATCAGTCACATCAGAAACAACAGATAACAGATAAATCCCAGCATGCTGATGTTTTGAAATCATTCAAACATTTTCAAAGTGAACTAACAGTAGCTGACTCATCTGACTTCATACTCAGAGGCACGAGGATAGTTATTCCAACTGTCCTACAAGAAAGAGCAATACAACTGGCACACGAAGGGCACCAGGGTATCGTCAAGACCAAAGCACTGCTACGTACCAAAGTTTGGTTCCCAGAGATCGATCGGAAAGCAGAATCTGCAGTTCAAAACTGTCTGCAATGCCAAGCTAGCACACCTGTCACACACACCGACCCTCTGCAGATGTCACCATGACCCGAAACACCCTGGCACAGTCTCAGTGCAGATTTTTATGGACGGCTTCCTATGGGGGAATATCTGCTCGTCATCACAGACGAGTATTCTCGCTATCCAGTCGCTGAAAGTGTACGCTCAACATCAGCATCTTCTGTTATCCCAGTCATTGACAAAGTGTTCTCCATGTTTGGAATCCCAAGGACAGTAAAAACTGATAATGGTCCTCCTTTTAACAGTGAGGCTTTCTCACAGTTTGCAGACTACCTGGGATTACATCATCACAAAATCACACCTTGTTGGCCTCAGGCGAATGCCATTGCTGAGAGATTTATGAGGACCCTAGGCAGAGCACTGAGAGTTGCCGAGACACAGGGCACACCATGGAAACAGCAACTAAACATCTTTCTTCGTGAGTACAGATCTACACCTCATAGCACAACGGCGAGCTCACCAACCGAAATATTGTTTCAACGCCAGCTATACACCAAACTCCCCTTCTTTAACACC
>CAKLIZ010003550.1:0-16202 GCA_922035795.1 Oreochromis mossambicus
GTCCACGTAGTTCACACGTGAGACCAAGATGGCGCCGGTGTGTATGGCTGGCCGTCTTCCTCCTCCCTGGTTTAGACTCCTTTTTTTCGACTTTTGCATAGTACTACTCATTCTTTTAACATTATGTTCATCTGGTGGCAACGCACTAATTACCTATGACCGGCAAATGCTTTCGGACCTTCGTTTTTCTCAATCTCATTACTCGGACTCACGATGGACCTTGGGAGGCGCCAGCTTGATGCGCTCGGTCTCCTCCACCAACGTATCCTGCCTGCCTTTACCCACCCTGTGCAAGAAACGCTACAGGAAGCGGGGTAAACGGAGCGGCATTCGTGTCCGCCTTAAGGCTTATTTTCGAGCTCAGGCTATGGCTGATCCATATGCTACCACGGACCTTCTACGTATCTCTTCCTGCTCCCGGCTTTCTGCTCGATCACTCAGCCGTCGGTGGATTTGCTTCGCCGGGCAGCAAGACTACCCCGCCCTCCCAGAGGCATGCCTACCTATTCGGACCTGGATATCGTCTTCCAGAGGTGGTGCGTGCTGCAACAATCTAAGTCATCTGCGCCGCATTACGATTAGAGACGCAACTATGACGCGGATGGCTCTACTGAATGCAAGGTCACTGGTGAATAAGACTTTTATTTTAAATGACTTCTTCCTCTCTTCGGGGCTTGACATCTTGTTCCTGACAGAGACATGGATTCGCCCTGATGACTCCTTCTCCTTCTCGGAGCTTCTCCCCCCTGACTGTTCCTTCTTTAGCTCACCAAAGCTTACGGGTAGAGGTGCTGGCTTAGCCTCAGCTTTTAAAAATATACATAAAGCTCGGCAGCTGCCTTCTCCTACCTACGGTAGCTTTGAAGTTCAATTAGTGGAACTGGTCAGTTCTTCTAAAACCTTGTGTGCCGTGGTTTATCGTCCCCTGAAGTATAATAAATTTTTTATTCATGATTTTACTGATCTGTTAGGATCTATTTTTGTTGATTATGACTGTGTTCTTATTACTGGTGATTTTAACATTCATATTTGCTGTAAGGATGACCTTTTAGCCACGGACTTTCTTACCTTAACTGACTCTTTTAACCTTGTTCATTGGGTTAATGGGCCAACCCACTTCAAAGGCCAAACCCTCGATTTGGTTTTCTCATATGGCTTGGATATTTGTATTAAGCATATTGATAATGTTGGGATCTCTGATCACTTCCCAGTTATCTTTGACACTGATCTGTGTAAGATTGAACTGTTTCCTGAGAATCCCCGACGCCCTATGCGTATTATTAATTGTGAATCTGTGACTAAATTTTCTGTGGCTTTCCTCAGCTCTGCCTCTACCACTAGCTTTGACTGCTCCAAACATCATACGGTTGACGACATTGCTGACTCTTTGCTATCCATGTGTTCTTCCATCCTTGATACTGTAGCACCGATCAAAATGAAATCTCCTAGAACTAATTCTCAACGTTGGTTTAATGATTCTACGCGTGCCCTGCGGCGTGTATGCCGCCAAGCTGAGAGGAAATGGAAGAAAGATAATCTCCAGGTATCCTTTGATACTTTGCGTTCTAGCCGCCTGGAATTTCAAATTGCTGCTAAATGTGCTAAAGCAGCCTTTTTCTCTGATATTATTGTGACCAACGGCCATAACCCTCGATTGCTATTTAAAATCTTTAATTCAGTGGTTAATCCCTTCCCTGATATGCCGATGGTCCCATCCTCAGCTCTCTGTGAACAATTTCTAAAATACTTTACTGATAAAATTCTATCTCTCAAATCCTCACTCCCCCCAGTGGTGTGCCCTGCTCTCACTGGAGAATGTGCTTCAACTCTTCATCAGTTTGAGCCAGTGTCACTCTGTTCACTTAAGCAAATTGTCAAGCAACTGAAAATGACTAGTTCTGCATATGAACCTCTTCCGCCTCGCATTGTGAAGGATGGCTTTGATGTAATTGGGTCCAGTATTCTGTTTTTAATGAACTTATCATTGTCTTCTGGCTGTGTTCCCTCTGTTTTTAAACATGCTATAGTGCAACCTGTTCTTAAAAAAAGGTGTCTTGATCATTGTGATTTCGTTAATTATAGGCCGATATCCAAACTTCCATTCCTCTCCAAAATCCTAGAGAAGATAGTTCTCTCGCAACTCCAGGCTTACCTGGATGCGCATGACATCTGTGATAAATTTCAATCTGGTTTTAAACCACGCCACAGCACTGAAACAGCTTTGCTGAGAGTCCTTAATGATCTTCTCTTAATTACTGATTCAGGGCGTTCTGCTGTATTAGTCTTATTGGATTTGTCCTCAGCCTTTGATATGGTTGACCATAATATTTTATTAACGAGGTTAGAATGCACTGTGGGCATTCGAGGTGAAGCCCTTAACTGGTTCAAATCATACCTTTTGAACAGGTCCTTCTCCGTTACCTTGAGTACTTATTCTTCCTCAACTGCATCCTTATGCTGTGGTGTGCCCCAAGGCTCTGTGCTTGGCCCAATGCTATTCTCTTTATATATGCTCCCCCTAGGCTTAATCTTTGAAAAATATAACATTTCTTATCACCTCTATGCCGATGACATACAAATATATTTTCAATTACATGATGATGACATTGCTCCTTCGTTGCACTGCTTCCTTGAGTGCATGAGAGAAGTCAGAGAATGGCTTTCAGACAATTCCCTTATTCTGAATGAAAAGAAAACGGAGATTGTGGTGTTTGGCAACCATATCCCTAGGGGGCCTATTAGCTGATACCTTTGGTTCCTTTGCCACTTCTTTCTCTGACTCAGTTAGTGACCTAGGTGTCCTGCTGGATAGCTCTTTCAAATTTAACAAACAAGTATCTTCAGTAATCAAATGTAGTTTTTACCAACTGCGCCTTATTGCTAAGGCTAAGCACTATGTCCCTCATAAAGATCTTGTAAAGCTCATTCATGCTTTTGTGACTTCTAGATTGGATTACTGTAATTCTCTCTACTTTGGTCTTCACTCCGCTCTCCTTCACAGACTTCAGCTTGTCCAGAATGCTGCGGCTCGCCTCCTGACTGGCACTAGAAAGCATGCCTCTATCACCCCTGTTCTTATTGATTTGCATTGGTTACCCATAAAATATCGCATTGAATTTAAAATATTGTTGCTCACCTTTAAAATTTTAAATAATTTAGCCCCTCGTTATCTTGTCGATCTTCTTAGTCTATATGTCCCTGGGCGAGCCCTCAGGTCTTCAGCCCAATTACTCTTGGCTCAGCCTAGATCTAGACTTAAATCTAGGGGTGACCGTGCTTTTGCCCTGGTTGCACCGAATCTGTGGAATAACCTTCCTATCGCTATCTGTGCGTCAGACTCCGTTTTATCTTTATCTTTTAAATCCCGTTTAAAAACTCATTTATTCAACATAGCTTTTCCATCTAGTTAGTGTCCCTGTTTTATATTTGGTTCTATTTCTTATTTATGTATTTTATTTTTTAGCTATATCTGTTCTTAGTAACTTTGTTCTTATATTCCCTTCTATTGCTGTATAATTAGTGCCCTTAACCTGATGACATATGTGGTACTTCTTTAATAGTCTTTTATTTATTGTCTTAATTTTCCTGTTTTTATTGTAAAGCACTTTGGTGTACCGTTGGTCTTTTAAACGTGCTATACAAATAAAGTTGTATTGTATTGTATTGGCCTCAGATTGGACCGAGCTCCCTGGATCACTGCAGCATCTTCAGCTGGTACATGGACGTCTCTGTTCCTCAGTCTTGGAGCCCCTGCAGGTCCGTCCACACCACCAGGGTCTTCTCACTCACCTTTCCTTTGTCCTCGTCCTTCATCGGCCGTGCTGTGTCTTTGTTCCTGCGGTGTTGTTCCCACGATGCAGTGCTGATGTTCCCTCCTTGATTCACTACAAATACGGTGCTGGTCTTTCTCGGGTGGAGCAGAGACAGATTGAAGTCTTTCAGTCTTTAGTGCAGACTTCCTTGACAGAGGCTGGACTCCATGGTCTGCACAGGAGGCTTCTACACAGTGTGGAGGTGACTCCTGGACTTGAAGACAGGCTGCAGGTATATGTGTGATGAAGAGGACCTACAGCAGTGTGATGGAGCTGCAGGTCTGAAGGAAGTCCTGCTGTCCTGTCCCACCCTCATCTTTACTTCCTCTGTCTTCTCTGGACTTGTCCTCCTGTTTGAGAAACAGCACTGCTTCATGCCGAGGGTGGACGGGAGCGTTGGCTCTGATTCTTTTACCGTCCACCACAAGGAGACGCTGATGCTGACCTCCTGATACATCTGCATGTGTTCTGCTTCACACTGCTCACCTCCACCAAAGACTTCACAAACATCTTCTTTCTTTGAGTCCAGTTTGTCCCACAAACACTTCCAAATCTCCTCTGAGATTCTGCAGCTTCTTGCAGTGTGACTCAGCTGACTTCTGACAGACCACAGACTGGCACAGCATCCACATTTGTCTTCTTTCAAACAGGCTCTTGATGTTTCCTCCCACATCAGACTGGCCTCTCACTCTCCTTTGTTCTCCAGCTCTGTAGCTCCAGCTGATGAAGCTTCAGTTTTCTATGTTGGTAACAGTAAACTACAGCCTCTGATGTCAGCTTGGTAACGAAACAGAGCTGCAGCACGTCTCTGCGGTGGTGCTACGTCCAGCCTACAGACGGCCGTCTACATGTTGTAGTGGTTTACAGTCACCAGGGGGCGCTGTCCCAGCCATGCAGGCAGTGGGCTGCTCTGCTTGTGCTGTTGTTGGTGAAGCTGAAGTGAAAGCGAGAGTTAAAACAATGAACAGTGTCCACTGAGCTTCTCATGCTCTTCTTCTTTGATCCTCCATGTTTGTGCTGAACGCTGCTGTCGCTCTCTTCCCTGTTCCCACCCACTTTCCAACCAATCAGCATTGGAGCACGCACAGCGTCGTCCACACTGAGCTTTGTTGTGAGCGCGTGGACTCGTCTGCAGAACATTTGCAGTACAATAAGCAGCCCCAAGCAGCAGCTTCAAGCTCACCTCAAAGAAGTTTAATAGGAAGGACGACTCGCCCATCAGGCGTCCAGCTGTCCGTGACCGTGTCCACAGCAGAGTGTGAGCGAGGCTTCATGCTAACACGCACACATGAAGCTAATACCACCACGAGCAGCTGCTCAGTGGATCTGGAGGACAAATGTCTGCAGCTTCTCACAGGCAGTATGCAGAATGTGGGTCTCCACAAAGACTGTGGAGAGCTCGTCCCACACTCTAAATCCACACTTGTCTGCACAAAACTTCTCACACGTTCCCGTAACAAGTGTCTTCTAAGTGAAGCTACCAGGTTCAGGTCCAGCTTGTTTATCTGGAGCTGCAGTAGATGATCCATCCTCACAAAGCAACACAGACAGCAGATATGCAAACATACAACACAAGAAAAGGATTCTCTCTGCATGTCTGTGGCTGCTGCTGCTGGAACGAAGCTGTTTGAAACCTTGTTGTTCTGCACTTTGGGACCAGAAGAGGAAACTGAAGCTCTGTGCAGAGGGTTCAATGGAAGCAGCCAAGCGCTGTAAGTGTCTGCTGTACAGGGATGCTGGTTCAGCTGTGGCTCAGTTTCACAGTGTGACTTAATAAAAGCAGCAGGAAATCAAAGCTTGATGCTTTCATCAGTGTGGAAATACGAAAGTTTCCTGTGACAGACGCTGGAGCTCTTTCACTCTCAGCTTCACAGTTTCAGCTTCAAACTTCTTCCAACATGTTTCTAACACGGCCACATTCCACCTTAATGGAGCTGATATCTTGTGCATCAGCACATTTTCTAAAGGCAGCGATCACATCTTTAGTTTTGGATCTTTAACTGAAGATTGTTTGTGTTTATAGCACATTAATTACAACAGCAGCGTTGACCAAATTACTGTACAAGAATCCAAAATAACTATTAAAATAACTGATAATATTAATAGCACACATCAAATATCAAATAACTCTCATACTGTATTAAAAGCCAGTGAATACAAATGTGTTTTAAGAGCAGATTTACAAAGACTGACAGCAGGAGCTGGGGCTGTTCGATAGAACGATGTATAAAAATAAATAAATAAAAAACAACTATTCAAGATTCATCTGGGAACACAATATACGAACCGAAACAAATAAACAACATTTTCAGGGATTTCTATAAAAGGTTGTATTCACCACAAATAAACCCATCTAAAAAGGAAATTGATCAGTTTTTAGACAACATAACTCTTCCAAAATTATTAGACACTCAAGCAATGGCACTGGATTCGCCACTGACATCAGGTGAACTCCAGGAAGCCCTGATAAGTATGCCCAATAATAAGGCTCCAGGTCCAGACGGCTTTCCTGCAGAATTCTACAAAGAATTCTGGACGATTCTAGCACCAGTTTTTTACAGAACGTTGTTGAAAATCAAAGAAAAGGGCAGACTTCCATCAAATATGAATTCTGCAAACATTAATCTCCTGCTAAAACCAGGCAAAGACCCTGTATATCCCTCAAGCTATTGTCCAATATCCCTTATAAATGTAAACCTTAAAATAATCTGCAAAGCTCTCTCAAAGAGACTAGAGAAAATAACCCTCCTCTTAATTCATCCTGACCAAACTGGTTTCATAAAAGGTAGGCACTCATCAACAAATACATGTAGATTACTTAATTTGATAGACTACTCATACAGTAAAAACCTTGAAACTACAATATTTTCTTTAGATGCAGAAAAAGCATTTGACAGAGTTAACTGGAAATTTCTATTTGCAACTTTACACAAATTTGGTTTTGGATCCTCTTTCATTAACTGGTTAAAAATATTATACAATTCCCCAACAGCTTGTGTCAGAACAAATGACCAGACATCCTCCAGCTTCTGTCTCCTGAGGGGCACCAGGCAGGGATGCCCACTCTCCCCTTCACTGTTTGCAATTTTTATTGAACCACTAGCAGCAGCAATTAGACAGAATTCAGTAATTAAGGGCATAAAATGGAAGAACGTGGAATATAAAATCAGCCTTTATGCAGATGATGTGTTACTTTTTCTCCAAAATTCACAAACCAATATCTCTGGGGTGATTGACTTTATAAACTCTTTTGCAAGAATATCAGATTACTCAATTAACTGGTCAAAATCTACAGTCCTTCCGATTAATTGCTCCTTCCATAATTCTTCTTCTACACCACTGCAATCGGGAAATATAAAATATTTAGGTATTAATGTTTCTCCCAAGCTTGCAGATCTAACTAAATTAAACCATATCCCACTTTTAAACAAAGTAGAAGGTGATCTGGCTAGGTGGAAATGTCTACCCATATCACTCATGGGAAGGGTTGCCGCTATAAAAATGACGGTCTTACCAAAAATAAATTATTTATTCTCAATGATCCCAACTAAACCACCACAAGATTGGTTCAGATCTCTAGATTCATACATGTCCAAATTCTTTTGGAAAAATAAACCTCCACTTATAAGCTTAAAAACACTACAAAAGACCAAGGATAAAGGAGGATTAGAACTACCTAACTTTCAGCACTACTTCTTAGCCAACAGGCTTCAGTTTATCTCAGGATGGCTAAAACATACCCTCTTAGATGAACCTTGGCTAGATGTAGAACAAGCACTTTGCAATAATCTAGAGATTTCAGATCTACCATTTATCAGCTCAAATATCCAACGACATGAATGCTTCAAAAGCGTCAACATCAGCTCTTCTCTGACAGCATGGTGGGAGTTTCTAAAATTGACGGAGTTTTCATTAATCTCATGCAAATGTACACCTATCTGGAACAACCCTGACATATTACAAAACAATAATATGATAAACTTTTCAGATTGGAGTGGTAAAGGAATCAAGTACTTAGAACCTATATTAGAAGGAACAGAATTTATTCCATTTGACAGACTAGTTACACAATATGGGATCAACAAGAAAAGATTTTTAGAATATCAACAAATTAAATCCATAGTAAAAAGGAAATTTAAACTGGGTCAAGTTGAACTACAAACACCACCAAGTGTGGTACAATGTCTTACTCTTAAAACCCCCAAATTACTCTCCAAAATATACAGAATGCTTTCTAACAGATGAATCATTATCACTTCCTATTGCAAAATGGGAAGCGGATTTATCAGTTAACTTAGACCAAAAACTTCTGGTCTCAGATTTGCTTAAAAACCTTTC
The DNA here is from genome assembly GCA_922035795.1 of Oreochromis mossambicus. NCBI lineage: Eukaryota > Metazoa > Chordata > Actinopteri > Cichliformes > Cichlidae > Oreochromis > Oreochromis mossambicus. The sequence continues at coordinate 8,151 of CAKLIZ010003550.1, forward strand.
ATCTAAATAGAAATCCCAGTCTTAGGCTACGTTCACACTGCAGGCGAAAGCGCATCAAATCCGATTTTTTCGCCCCTATGCGACCCATATCCGATCTTGGTATGACAGTGTGAACGGTACAGATCCGATATTTTCAAATCCGATCTGGGTCACTTTCGTATGTGGTACTGAATCCGATACGTATCCGATGTTTTAGAAAGCGACTGCTGTGTGAACGGTCAAGTCGCATTAAATCCGTCTTTTACGTCACTGACACAAGACAGAAGCCAATTATCAGCGCCGGAGAAGCGCCCGATAGGACATCTCGAACGATTTCTTGCCATCCGGTGAAACTGTTAGGAAGACCACGTTGGAGAAATGTGAACATTTTATTTTTACTGTATTTTCTGCAGATTCTGACAGAAATCTGCAACTATCCTTTGAAGCACCGCTCCTCTAAAACAGCAAAAAGGATCATTATTAGGTTATTTGCATTATTATGTAAATAACAAAATAACTTAAAGCAAAAAATTTGGAAACATAAAGTCCGAAGTCTTTATATTAAGGGCAATCAGTCAAACAATATTGTTTGCTCTGGGTATAAACAGAGCGAGTTGTGTGTGACATCTTCTTTTGCGCATGCGGGCCGCATTGAGCGTTCACACTAGAGCGCGTTTGATGTCGCATTTTATGTGTAGTGTGAACAGGCAGACAAAAAAATCGGATTTGATCAAAAAATCGGAATTGAGCATTAAGACCTGCAGTGTGAACGTAGCCTTAGAGTATGCTTGGGGAGTGTGATTGTGTGTACAGTGTCTCTTTATGTCTGTCTCCACGTTGGGTGAGTGTTGAGTAATTGCATATGAGAGCATGAGGGTGGGAATGGATGTCTGTATCTGTGTGTGCCTGTATGGCTCTGTCTATATGTCAGGTTGGGTATCAGACGCCACCTCTCTGGGGACATCTCAGGCCCTCCAAGGTATGGAGGCCTATCTCCCCCCCACCACCACTTCCCCTGCCAGTGGCAGACGCCCTCAGACATCGGTGCATTGGTGGTTCTTTGTGTCCGGGGATGGGCGTCCAGGTACACACCAGCTCACTCCTTGGTGGCTGCTTATCGGGGCCTGGAGCCTGGGGCTCGCTCGGGCCACTTCGGGGGTGGGGTGCCCTCGGCCTCTCGGCCTGGGGCTCGGTCACTCAGGCACAGCTGGCTGCCGGCGGAGCTCACGGGCACGTCACTGCAACCCCCCCTGGCTTCCGCTCCGCGGCTGCTGAGTGACCCCTCATCTGGGACTCTCCTCAGCTCTTTCTGGGATAGTGGCGCGGCTGCCCCTCTGTGGGTCTTCCTTGGTCTCTTGTTTTCTGAGGGCCTCTGGATGTCTGGAGTTTTGATCTCCTCCATACCTGCTTCATGCCCTGGAGGACGGGGCTGTGGCCCCCCACACCCTCTAACAGATCATTTAATGAAGGAACCTTTTAAAAACAAGCGCGTTCATGCTCACAGGTGTACACACGGGTGCTTACACACACAAACGACACCCTTTTTGGCTCCTACCTTAAAGCACACTATGTGCTGTCAATCTTACGTGCTGCACAATAATGTTTAACATTTAGTATTTACTGTTATATTCCCATAGATCATTGTGATGTCGTTTATTCTATTGCTCTCGTTTTCTTCTGCTTGTTTTCTTATTTCTTTCTCAACAGGTGATCCAGGTGATTGATATATGTATTTTTTTGTCTGCTTGTTTTGTTGGTTCTTGTTTTTTGCCCTTTATCCCCGTTCCTCTTCCCCGCTGTTTTTCCCCTCTTTCTTTCTCCCTTTTCTTTTCCTCATTCAAGTCTGTCCCGTATCTAGCAAGTGAAACTAAAAAATTAAATTTAATAAAAAGAAAAAGAACGATGTATATATGATGACCATATGAAAACATCTATCGTTTCATATCACGCTCTTTGTTTCCTGGTTATGTGTTTGTGTGTTTTCCAGATAAACCTTTCAAAATAAATCTGAAGATCCTGTTGAGAGTTATTCAAATAAACAAAATACATTACAGCGCTCCCTCGTTTATCGAGTTACCTTCTAAAAATAACTCTCAGAATGAAGTAGCAGTTTTATGTTTTACAATTATTATAGATGTTTTAAGGCAGTTAAACCCTCACTGCACACTTTATACACTTTTCTCAGACAGGCATAAACATTTTCACACTTTTCTCTCTTGTTTAAACAAAGTTCAAACCTTGGTAGAAAAATAAGTTCATTATTAAAGAATGAAACCAAAGTGTTTCTGAAATGTGTCAAATCAGCCTTTGCTGGCATTAAATGGTTGGTTCTGTGTGAGGAGCACTCGTCCATGGCCTGGGCTCCTCGCTGTCAGGTAAAGTTTCATAAAGCTTTTTAGTTTTTATGTGGATAATGTTGGTGTCCAGCACGATGTTCTTTTTCCTGCGGTCACTGATCCACAAAGCCAAAGCTGTCTCCATCCTTACGATGTTCTTGTTGTGGACAGTTACAACCTTTTTGCCTCCTTGTTCAAACTATGATGGTCAGCATCTTCCTCTGCTTTTGGCTGCTACCACAGCTGCAAAACGTCTCATCATCATTGTTGTTTGTTGGGACAAAACGTACAAACATACAGTGCAGCACTGCAGAGTCACACTGCTGTAAACTTGAACACATTCTGTACTGTACAGGAGACGCGGCACGAGATTGGCTGTGACCATTGTCAGCCAATCAGGACGCAGAACACAATGCGCTGTAAAAAACAAAAGCATGCAAAATTGCACAAAAAAGATCAGCGAAACAGCGAGGCCGCCAAAGGTGAACTGCATTATAGCGAAAGACCGCCGTATATATCGTTGTCAGGACGATAAATGTCTTTGAGCTTGTGTGAGAATACGAGCTGCAGCTTTCTGGACCAGCTGCAGTCTTGCCAGGCAGGTCCCACTAACTCCAACATATAAGGAGTTACAATAATCCAGCTGGGATGTCATGAAAATGTGGATATAAATGATCTCACCTTAGATAAAAGCCTCAGTTTGAAGAAAGACCGCTGTACAACTGAGCTCAGCTGTTTTTCAAAGGTCAAATTGCTGTCAAATATAAGCCCCATATTTAATAATGCGATTTAATAAAAGACCTGAACCAGTCTAACAGAGCGCCCTCGATGCCGCCATGCTCCAATGGTGAGATCAAGATGCTGTGGTCAACAGTAGGGCTGGGTATCGTCATTGATTTCTAGAATCGATTCGTTTCCGGTTCACAAGGTCCCGAATCGATTCGATTCACAATTCGATTCAATTCGATTTGAATCTGGGAAATTTTGACAGTCAGAAATATTATAATTCAGATCAGTACATTTACATATTTTTGTATCTATAAAAAGGAAGCTGACACACGCAAGACTTTATCAAAGGTGTGAGCATCACAGCAGATGCCTTTGTGTCAAAGTAGCTGAAGATAAAACACAAAAAAACATGAAGGTGGTTTTCCTGGCCTGTTTTATAAAAAATATTCTGGAATACATCAAAAACGAAAGAAAACCATTAATCAACATATGAAAGTTACCTCTGAGGTTACAACGGTTTTAGTAGAGACACGGCTAAGCGTTTTGCATTTTCCATAATTTTAAAAAGTTTAAATTTGTTCAGTATTGAACGGCAGAAATTAGGTTTTCTTTTCAGAAGTATGTAAAATGAAAAAGAAAAAAAAAACAGCGGCCGACAGCGCTGTAAACAACAGTAGAGTTGTGCGTAACAAGCAAGCGAATAATGCAGAAAACAGAGTTTTTAGACGGGAAACTGTTCTTGAAGTACAGAGAGAGAGAGAGAGAGAGAGAGAGAGAGAGAGCTGTGCATGAAGTGTTATTTTATCGTGGTGGAAGCAAAACAGTAAAAGTCAGAGTGATTTCATGACGATGTTTATGTGAAGCGTAGTTTGGATCTTCTTTTGCTGCTGGTTCGGTCAATATTGTTTGGAGAGAGATAAAATTAACAGCTTTAGAATCAGCGCAGAAAGGGGGTGAACACAAAGTGCAGACGCGCCGACAGATCAGAATCAGCCAGCTGTCGGCTTTTAGCCCCGACTGTGTCCGTGCCGTCAGGTGAGAAAGGCGACTTCTCACTGATTCTGATCCGCGGGTCCGCACTTTGTTTTTACGTCCTTGTGCAGAATCCGTGTACATGCTCTCATTTACTGTTTTAGCTGTTTGGTGGTTGTTGAAATTTTGTGAGGTTTCACCTGAGATTTTGGCGTTTTGGGCAAAATAAATTTAAATTAAAAAATCGATTCAGGATTTTAATGAATCGATTTCACGTTATCCAAGCCAGAATTGATTTTAATCGATGAATCGATTATAAAAAGTCACCCTTAGTCAACAGTGTCAAAGGCAGCGGTCAGATCCAAAAGCACAGCTGAGTCTCCTGATCAGTGACTGATAAAAGATCATTAAGAACTTTAAAAGTGCAGTTTCAGTGCTGTGAAGAGCTTTAAAACCAGACTGAAACCGTTACAAAAGATGGCTGCTGAACAAATATAATCTTTTCAAAATCTTTGACAGGAAGGGAAGCTTTGAAATAGGCCTGAAGTTTGAGCGAACAGAGGATCCAGATCAGGTTTTTAAGTACAGGCTGTACAACAGCATGTTTAAAACAGGCTGTACAACACCTGAACTAAGACTGCTGTTAAAAATCGCTAAGATGTCGGAACCAACAACCTTTAAAATCTTTTTTAAATATGTGTTGGAACAACATCATTTGGACAAGATGATGTCTTTATACCATCACATTGTTCCTCCACCTGATCAAACCACACAGGCTCAAACTGATCAAAAACAGCTGAGCAGGGGAATATTTTAGAAAGGTCATGTGAAGGCGGCCGATCATAGATCGAAGCTGTTTTATCTTATTGATAAAAACTGCAGGAACCTTTCACAAGTTTCTGAGAAATTATTAATATGAGAAGCTGGAGAAATAATTGAACAAAGAAGCTGAGGATTGTTGGAGCATTTCTCAATAATATTAGAAACAGCTTTTGACTTCTCTGCGTTGTACAGGTATCAGTGTCCTGATACCTGTACAGACGGTCTCTCAGCATCAGAAACACACCTGCATCTTTTTCCCACTTACGTTCAGCCTTCCTGCTCTCTCGTCTGGCTGAACGAGGTGCCTCGTTTATCCACGGGTCTGATTGCGGTTTCATACTTTTAAAAGGAGCAACCTCATCAAGGACAGTTTAGCATTTATCATAAAAATTAGATGTCATCTGCTCGGTACCATTGCCGAGGGGAGATCTTAAACTCTTTAAAAGCAATAGGAAACGGTTCTGTTGCAGATGGGTTAAATAGACGACAATGGGGTGTTGGAATAAGAGGAGTAAAATCGAGTTGAGATAAAAATATATCAAACACAACAGTGAAAAAACAGCATCACATGTTTCCATGTTTAGGACCGGTAACCCTAAAGACAGCACAAGATCCAACATATGAGCCTGTTTCTGGGTTGGGCCCAACACAAACTGAGCACGACTGAAGGAGTCTATCAAACTTAAAAAGTTTCTGGCCAGAGGATTGGAGGGACAGCACGTGAATATTAAAATCTCTGACAATTAAAATTGGAGAGCTAACATCCACATCATAAATTAGGGTTAGTAAAAGGTGTAATGTAAAAGAACCCACCCACCACTTTAATCACACTCTAGATCTTGTTTTAACATATGGCATAGAAACTGAACATTTAACAGTGTTTCCTGAAAACCCTCACCTGTCTGATCATTTCCTGATAACATTTTCATTTACAATAATTGATTACACAGCAGTGGAGAGTAGACTTTATCACAGTAGATGTCTTTCTGAAAGTGCTGTAACTAAGTTTAAGAATATAATCCACCCACTGTTATCATCTTCAATGCCCTGTACCAACATAGAGCAGAGCAGCTATCTGAACGCTACTCCAACAGAGGTCGATTATCTTGTTAATAATTTTACCTCCTCACTACGTACGACTCTGGATACTGTAGCTCCTGTGAAAACTAAGGCCTCAAATCAGAAGTAGCTGACTCCGTGGTATAATTCTCAAACACGTAGCCTAAAGCAGATAACTCGTAAGCTGGAGAGGAAATGGCGTGTCACAAATTTAGAAGATCATCATTTATCCTGGAGAAATAGTTTGCTGCTTTATAAGAAAGCCCTCCGCAAAGCCAGAACATCTTACTATTCATCACTGATTGAAGAAAATAAGAACAACCCCAGGTTTCTCTTCAGCACTGTAGCCAGGCTGACAAAAAGTGAGAGCTCTGTTGAGCCAACCATCCCTTTAACGTTAACTAGTAATGACTTCATGAACTTCTTCACAAATAAAATTTTTATCATTAGAAAAAAATGACCAATAATCATCCCACAGATGTAATATTATCTACAGCTACTTTTAGTACCATCGATGTTAAGTTACTCTTTTTCTCCAATTGATCTTTCTGAGTTAACTTCAATAATTACTTCCTCCAAACCATCAACGTGTCTTTTAGACCCCATTCCTACAAAACTGCTCAAAGAAGTCCTGCCATTAATTAATTCATCAATCTTAAATATGATCAACCTATCTCTAATAATCGGCTATGTACCACAGGCCTTCAAGGTGGCTGTAGTTAAACCTTTACTCAAAAAGCCATCTCTAGACCCAGCAGTCTTAGCTAATTATAGGCCAATCTCCAACCTTCCTTTTATATCAAAAATCCTTGAAAGAGTAGTTGTCAAACAGCTAACAGATCATCTGCAGAGGAATGGCTTATTTGAAGGGTTTCAGTCAGGTTTCAGAGCTCATCACAGCACAGAAACAGCTTTAGTGAAAGTTACAAATGATCTTCTTATGGCCTCTGACAGTGGACTCATCTCTGTGCTTGTCCTGCTAGACCTCAGTGCTGCGTTCGATACTGTTGACCATAATATCCTGTTAGAGCGATTAGAACATGCTGTAGGTATTACAGGTACTGCGCTGCAGTGGTTTGTATCATATCTATCTAATAGACTCCAATTTGTACATGTAAATGGAGAGTCCTCTTCACACACTAAGGTCAATTATGGTGTTCCACAGGGTTCAGTGCTAGGACCAATTCTGTTTACATTATACATGCTTCCGCTAGGCAGTATCATTAGAAGACATAGCATACATTTTCACTGCTATGCAGATGGCACCCAGCTCTATCTATCCATGAAGCCAGGCAACACACACCAATTAGTTAAACTGCAGGAATGTCTTAAAGACATAAAGACCTGGATGGCTGCTAACTTGATGAGTCCTTCTTAAAGAAATATCACACACGTACCTATACAAAAAATATTAAAAAGTAAGGTTTTTTTGAGGACTCATCAAGTGGAAATGACAAGATGGCGCCTGTGTTTGGCTTCGTCACCTGTGCTGCTAGTACAGCTCGCTGGTATAGTTTTATACTGGCCGCTAACTTTCTGCTTCTTAATTCAGATAAAACTGAGGTTATTGTACTCGGCCCTGAAAATCTTAGAAATATGGTATCTAACCAGATTCTTACTCTGGATGGCATTACCTTGGCCTCCAGTAACGCTGTGATGAACCTTGGAGTCATTTTTGACCAGGACATGTCCTTCAACGTACATATTAAACAAATATGTAAGACTGCTTTCTTCCATTTGCGCAACATCTCTAAAATTAGAAATATCCTGTCTCAGAGTGACGCTGAAAAACTAGTTCATGCATTTATTACTTCCAGGCTGGACTACTGTAATTCATTATTATCAGGATGTCCTAAAATCTCGCTGAAAAGTCTTCAGCTAATCCAAAATGCTGCAGCAAGAGTACTGACAGGGACTAGAAAGAGAGAGCATATTTTTCCTGTTTTGGCTTCCCTTCACTGGCTTCCTGTTAAATCCAGAATTGAATTCAAAATCCTGCTCGTCACTTACAAGGTTTCAAATAATCAGGCTCCATCTTGTCTTAATGACCTTGTAGTGCCATATCACCCTATTAGAGCACTTCGCTCTCACTCTGCAGGCCTACTTGCTGTTCCTAGAGTATTTAAAAGTAGAATGGGAGGGAGAGCCTTCAGTT
>CAKLIZ010003551.1:592-16194 GCA_922035795.1 Oreochromis mossambicus
AGATAGGGTGAGAAGTTCGGCCATCCGGGAGGGGCTCAGAGTAGAGCTGCTGCTCCTCCACATCGAAAGGAGCCAGTTGAGGTGGTTCGGGCATCTGACAAGGATGCCTCCTGGGCGCCTCCTGGGTGAGGTGTTCCGAGCATGTCCCACCGGGAGGAGGCCCCGGGGCAGACCCAGGACACGCTGGAGAGATTATATCTCTCGGCTGGCCTGGGAATGCCTTGGTGTTCCCCCGGATAAGCTGGAGGAGGTGGCTGGGGAGAGGGAGGTCTGGGCTTCTCTGCTTAGGCTGCTGCCCCCGCGACCCGGCCTCGGATAAAGCGGATGAAGATGGATGGATGGATGGATGGACTATATACAATCGAATAAACTAGAATAAAATAGAATACAAGTGCTATATACAATTGAGTATAACACAACGATGCCAGAAAAGAGTATTGCACTTAGTGTTATTGCTATTGCACATGTGTGGATGTGTTTGATCAGTTAAAGTCTTTGTTGTGGAGTCTGACAGCAGTGGGGAGGAAAGACCTGCGAAATCTCTCCGTCCCACATCGTGGGTGCTGCAGCCACTGAAGGAGCTGCTCAGTGCTGTCAGAGTCTCCTACATGGGGTGGGAGATGTTGTTCAACAGGGATGACAGCTTAGCCACCATTCTCCTGTCACTCACAACCTCCACTGGGTCCAGAGGACATCCTAGAACAGAGCTGAGATGTTGCCGCCCCAGCAGACCACACTGTTAAAGATGGCTGAGGCCACCACAGAGTCATAGAAGGTCTTCAGGAGTGGGCCCTTCACTCCAAACGACCTGAGTCTCTGCAGCAGGTACAGCCTGCTCTGCCCTTTCCTGTAGAGGGCGTCTGAGTTATGAGTCCAGTCCAGTTTGCTGTTCAGATGAACACCAAGGTACCTGTAGCTGTCCACAGTCTCAATGTCCATACCTTGGATGTTCAGTGGTTGCAGTGGAGGATGTTTGTGCCTGCGGAAGTCTACCACCAGCTCCTTGGTTTTGCAAGTGTTGATCTAGAGGTAGTTCTGCTGGCACCAGTTCACAAAGTCTTGGGTCAGTCCTCTGTACTCCTTGTTGTCCCCATCAGTGATGAGGCTGACTATTGCAGAGTCATCAGAGAACTTCTGCAGGAAGCATTGGGTGGAGTTGTGGGAGAAGTCTGCAGTGTAGATGGTGAAGAGGAACGGTGCCAGGACCGTTCCCTGTGGGGTCCCCGTACTGTCTGACACACAGCCCTGAGTTCTCACATACTGTGGTCGGTCAGTGAGGTAGTCCAGAATCCATGTAATGAGGTGATTGTCCACTCCTGAGTTCTCCAGCTTGTCCTTCAGGATTGTGGGAAGAATGGTGTTGAAGGCACTGGAGAAATCAAAGAACATGATTCTCACAGTGCTCCCAGCGGTCTCCAGGTGAGAGAGAGAACGATGCATGAAGTGAATGATGGCATCAACTGCTCTAATGCCAGGCTGGTAGGCAAACTGAAGTGGATCCAGTGATGAGCTCACCAGGCGCCGAAACTGAGCCGCTCCAGGGTCTTCATCAGGTTGAATGTCAGAGCCACCGGCCTGTAGCTATTGAGGTCCTTGGGGCATGAAGTCTTTGGCACTGGTAAAACACAGGAGGTTTTCCAGAGCTGTGGGACTCTCCCCAGCCTCAGGCTCAGGTTGAAGAGGTGCTCCATCACCCCACACAGTTGGTCTGCGCAGGACCTGACAACCCTTGAGCTGATGCCATCTGGACCTGCAGCTTTCCTGGCTTTAATCCTCCTCAGTTCCCTCCTAACCTGGGTGGTTGAGAGAGACAGGCTGGAGCCTTGTGTTGACTGTGTATTAGATGCTGTTGTTGGGGGTGGGGAGGAGTGAGCAGGGTGGGTAGAGGAGGTGTGAAACGTCTGAGGTGTCAGAAGTGAAACAGCAGCTGTGGGGGTGGGTGAGTCTGCAGCCGATGTTGGAGACTGCCTCATGGATGAATCAAATCTGTTAAAGAAACAATTCAGTTCATTTGCCCACCTCACATCCCCCCCAGGAAGAGAGTTCTGACCTTTGTGGCCCGAGATGGTTCTGAGGCCTCTCCAGACTTTGCCAACGTTGTTTTGTTGAAGCTGGTTCTCCATCTTCTGCCTGTAACTGTCCTTCCCTTTCCTTATCAGTCCCCTCAGCTCTCTCTGCACCCTTTTCAGCTCCTCCTTGTCTCTACAGGGTGGGCCATTTATAGGGCTTTGGAGTTGACATCACGCCGCGGAGCGCGGCGCCATTTTCGGGGTCTACGAATGAAAAGAGACACTGTGTTGGAACGACGTCGACAAGAATCATGCTTAAAAGCTCCAAAGAAAACGGACGGTATAGAGACCGACTGCGTCCAGAGGCGAAGCAGCGGTACTTGGAAAAAAATAGAGTGCATCGCAAATTTGAACCCATATGAAATACGGCAGTGGAGTAAAGACACAGACAACTTTGGAGAATGGACTGTATAGAGACCGATTGCGTCCAGAGGCGAAGCAGCGGTACTTGCAGAAAATAGCGTGCATTGGAAATGTGGACCCGTATGAAACACGGCCGTGGAGTAGAAACCCTGAAGACCAACCGCTACTGACGTAGCCTCACATATTTTCGTACCTTATCTGTGCAGTCAGCGAGTACAAGTCGTCATTCAAACAAAGGTAAGTCAGCTTGAGTACTGCGTGTGAAATGCGTTTGATTTTCCCCCAAACATTCAGATTAGTGCAGCATAAATTCATTCAAGAGGGGGAAATTACAGTGAGAACATGTGGAGGCTCTGTTAGGTGGATAACATAGTGAGTTCAGTGCATTGATGAGACATTGTCCTGAAGGATTTAGTTATTCTTTATGGTTAAAGAAATTGCAATGATTTATTCATATTTATTATAAATAATTTAAATATACATCTTGCTTCTGTGTTTGTGTCCTGTGTCACTAAAAATACATCTTTAATTTTATACATTGATTAATGACCTGCAGAACTCCTTATCATATTAAGTGATTCATAATTGTCACTTTATGCTTTCTCCATCTCTAAAGTGATGACATCCTTGCATTACATACTTTAGGTTCATTTTCTGCAGGCAGGTTTCTGACAGAGAACAGGCAGATTTACCCTATAAAATGCAGCGTTTTATAGATGGACACATAAAGAAATGAAAAATTACATGTATGTGCTAACTTTCTAAACACTGTCACATTTATGATAAAGTAGATAAAACACATTTATGTCGGCCTTGGCTCATAGTTCTTGTCTTTAAATTAACTTTGTCTGTGTGTGTTTCAGGTACTGCACTCTCAAAGACTGAATGAACCAGCATTGCAGCCATGGGTCACTGTGAGCATCACAGGGAAGGTTGAAGCCGCCCACTGCACCTGTATGGCCGGAGTCGTGGAGACCTGCAGCCATGTCGCTGCTCTTCTGTTTAATGTAGAAGCAACAGTGCGGATCTGTGGCACAAGGCCTGTTACAGATGAACCTGCATACTGGTTTTTGCTGGGTAATGTGACCAAGATACAGCCAGAGGTTGGCCATAAGATAGACTTCTCCTCTTCAGCTGCCCAAAAAAAGGCTCTTGATCAAAACATAAACAGATGTACTGACTGAGTACCACTGTTCAAAAATTTAATAAAGAAACAAACTAAGTTTTGCCTCTTTTTTTATTATTAAAACCACTTTATAGAACATCACATCAGTTACAATGTAGAATCCATGTCATTTATAGTTTATAAAAGACAAAATGTTTACATAAAATCATGACAGTGTTTACATGATATCACACACTACTAACATTATTTACTGTATCTTTTGAAAAAAAATACCACTATTTATACAGCAAAAGACTTAAGAATATTTAACAGGAGCAAGTTTCATTTTCCCTGGTTTTACTACCACACTGTTCAACAAATGCAGCAAACCTTCACCATCTTATCCTGAAGGGTCACCTCTTCACCCTCACATGGAAGAAGTAATCTGATTGGCACGGTGGTATGTTTGAAGCAGGTCCCTTATGTAGCGCTGGAACCCAGTCACGATGTGTTTCATCCATTTCATTGGCTGGTTTGCTGCAATAATGCCAAATAATTAGAAACTCTATAAATAGAAGGTAGTTCCGCAGAGTCACTCAGTAGGATGTTTGTTCTACTTTGCTATGACCTCAGAGCGCATCGAAAATAAAACTAATAGGCTATAAAGAGTGATATGAACAGATTTAGAACTTACCGGAATGAAAATGTCTGGAGCACCAACAGATATTTGGAGATGGAAGAGAACTGGATATCAGCTCATCTCACAGCTGCTATCCAGGCTAGACGCCTTCGTTTGGTAACATCGATACACGAGCTGCCTCATGTTGCTTCCAGGTTGGGAAAGAATGAAAAGATAAACCCTTTTCAAGCTTATTCTCTTGCCGGTCGTGCGATCGAACATTGCAGCCGACCAGACAGCAAATACGAACCATGGCTGTTGTGTGTGCCTTCGCTCCCTTTTCACTTGCGCTAGACCCCCAAAATGGCGGATGGGGCCAAAATCCTTTCCACGCCCACCCCGTGACATCACGCTCCAAAGCCCTATATGGATACACCGTAATAACATGGGAATGGTTGGTGATATTAAAGTCCTGTTTGTGGCACATTAGTATATGTGAGGGGGCAAACTCCTCAAGATGGGTGGTGACCATGGTGGCCATTTAGAAGTCGGCCATCTTGGAAACAACTTTTGTTTTTTCAATAGGAAGAGGGCCATGTGACACATCAAACTTATTGGTAATGTCACAAGAAAAACAATGGTGCGCTTGGTTTCAACGTAACTTTATTCTTTCATGAGTTATTTACAAGTTTCTCTTTGTTCACAGCCATTGACATGTCGAAGAGGTTAACACGTGAGGAGTGGATCGAAATTGTGTTGATATCTGGTGAACGCAGTAACCGGGTCATTGCAGCAGATTTCAATGCAAGACACCCTACGAGACCACCCATCTCCCATGCTACAGTTGCTTGCTAAGTTTCGTTTCAGTGTTGGATTTGCCAAAATGTGGACGCAAAAAAACTGTCACTAATGAAGAAACATCAGTGGCTGTCCTAGCTTCATTCATCAAGAGCCCACAGCGTAGCACTCGCTGCATGTCACTGGAGAGTGGCATTAGTCGAACATCCCTTCGGCGGATATTAGCTACTCACAAATGGCACCCTTACAAACTCCAGCTACTGCAGCATCTCAACGAGGATGACCCAGATTGGCGGCTACGTTATGAAATTTTGTGTTTCCATGAGCTCCTTTCAGACTTAATCTTCCTTTTTCCACCACATTAAAATTCACAATCACAGCAGATGCGAGTAGTTGAAGTGGCAGCAAACACACTGTTGAAAACATGGTTTTAAAGATCACTATCTTCAGCCACAAACATGCAGATTCAGTGGGGTTCAGAGCCCAGCTAACACAGACACAGTTACACCAGTGACTAGTTACAATCCCATGCATGTTTTTAGGCTTTGGGAGGAAGTCAGGATACCTGGAGAGTAGAGATAGTGTCTGTCTCCTAAATGCAAACTGGAAGCTGGTTCTGTGGTGGATTTTTGGATGACATGTATACCTATGTAACTATATAGACTATATCTCTATCTGCACTGAACATATATACCACCATGGTTTATTAAGCTGGTGCAATAACGGGGCAGTTAATGCTGAGGAGAGTTCTCCTGAATAACTCACTCTCCAGCTCCGGTAACTAACCCCCTCTCCAAATACACACTCAACGTCTCTCATGCACCACAACCAAAACAGTAACATTGTAACAGAGATACTGAACATATCACAATAAGATCACCTTAAGGATCACATGATATAACACACACACACACACGCACACACACACAAGTATTTTTATATATGAGTATCACCATGTTAAGCATGTAACCTATGTCATTAGGTCAAATACTATTCACATGTATATTATAAGATTATGGCACTTGCTGACTGCTTGTTGTAAGATTTAATAATTAGGATTATTGTATTGAACCTGCACCTGCTGTTTTTGGCCGCATGGGAAAGTTACCCAGCAGCAGGGGGCGGGGATACTCGTGCCTATATATTAGGGGACCAGAGGACATACCAACACTTCCTTTGTTTTCTTTGCTGCTACTTTCTGTCCACCTCTGTGTTGCTCTGCTGTCTGTACTTAAGGCTGTATACACCGGGGTTTTGCTTTGCTTGCTTTCTGCCATGTAATTCTCTTCCTAGATGTCTGTATGTATTTTTCCTGCTGTTCATATAATTCAGTGTATTAAACTCTGTTCCAAGAATTCTACTCTTTTCCAGGGGCCTGAAAACTGAGGGATCTGCCTCCCATTCTACTTTTAAATACTCGAAGAACAACAAGTAAGCCTGCAGTGTGAGAGTAAAGAGCTCTAATACGGTGATATCGTACTATAAGATCATTAAGATAAGATGGGGCCAGTTTGTTTCTGTTATTTCATTGGACTACCTAAATCATGGTGGAAGCAGCATAATTCCTGTCACATTCAGGTCAAATCTGACTGATTTATAACTTAAAACACTCATAAATATTGTGTTTTACATGTGATTGCCTCAAGGCCTTATGATATCCTCCACACTATGCACTTGAACATATAAAAGTGATGATCACCTCTTTCATTGAATTTTGAGTACTTTAATCAACCTTGTTACATCTGTGGTGTTCCTGGTCAAAAGTGACTGCCATAGGAAATGAATGGGAATGCACTCAACACCTCCTCACATTGACTGAACGACCCAGTGAAAGACTCATTGAACAACCCACTAAAACTAAGAAGACGAAGCGGGGTGGGGGGTAAACGAAACTGGAGGGTTAAAGGGTAAATAATTTCTCAGTCTTAAGTAAGTGAAGACGCTCCCCAGAGCTTAAATGGGGCAGCAACAAATTTGAATAAAATAAGTGTTCATAGCAGATTATAAAACAATGTTAAAATTATTTACACAGAAGCACTTCAGTTTCAGCACAGCTGACAGTCTGAGGACCTCATCCAACAGTATTTGTGAATGATGTTTTTTGCCTCATTTCTCAGAAACTCTAATCATTTGCATCCTTGTTTCTCTCTCTTGACTCTGTTTTCATCAACACTCCTGTCTGTGCTAAAATAAACCACACTCATCGTCATCTTCTTCATCTGATGCAGTGCTGTCCACACACCTCACACATACATAGAGGATGGAAAAAAAAAACAATAATACAAAAGGAACAAGCAGAAAGAAGATCCAGCTGATGTAGCTTTGAATAACTAGAATATCCAAGAGCATTGTGGGAAGGGTTCCTAAAAAGTAGTTTAAGAACAACAGAATCAAAATGTCTAGACTTCTCTGTTTCTCCTCAGTGGACATTGAGGTGGCAGCAGGGAGGGCTCTGAAGGTCCGAGCTAAGCAGAACACGAAGAGGGGGCCAGGGAGGGCGGCATAAATAATTAAACGTTGAAATTCATCTAAGACTATGGCAAGAGGGACACTGACACAAGAAAAAGCCCAGACCAGAACACAGACCAGCACAGAACTCTTTGGTTGTCTGACACAGTCCAGCAGTGGGTGCATGATGGAAAAATACCTGTAACACAAGAGAAACACAGATTCTTATTATCACAGTGCACAATAGTATATTTCTGAAAGTCAGGATGCTTCACAGTACAAAGATCATGTTTAGAGACATGCAAGGATGCACACACACTGAACAGGTACCTTTCCAGAGCAATGCACATCCTGAAGTAAAGGTTGGCCATCATAACACAGTAATAAATAATGACAGTGATGATTGGATTACATTGGTAATGAGGAGATTTGTGTAATAGATGATAGAGACCTGACTCTGCTGCACCTGCAGGAAATTTAAATGTCATTAATTATTAATTAATTAGATTTATTTTATCAAATTAATTTAATCTAACTTAATGCAGTAATAAATATGACATGAGCAGCACAAGAAGACATAAAACAGCAATCAGTGTTTTCATTAGACTGTAGCAATCCCCCTAACATAAACTGTCCCCTGACTTGCTTGTTTTTAAGTCTTTTCTACAACATCAGACCTCGTTTTTTTTTTTAAATTAATTTTTAATTTAGAGCTATGACTGAATTAAAGTATTGAGACTGACATGTTGAGGTGCAGAAGGGGTTGTAAACAAGCTTAAACATGATAAGTAGAGCTAGAGTCAGCGTAATATTTTTCTCGGCCACGGGAGTCTGAACAGAATGTCCCAGACTTAGATAATAAGTGGAACCAGGAGGCTGAGTATTGTTAGATTATATTAATAGAGCAAGGTTAGGTTAGGGAAGTGTTTTTCTTTCTCTGTCTTATTCCTGGAAGATGACAAGATACGAGACGAGGTCAGACGTGAATGTAGTGGAGGAGAAGATCTGCAGGGGAGACGGCAGGACTGCCACGTCGATTCTGTCAAGGTTCAGAAATGCTGAGAGAGGGATCTAAAAATAACACAGATCCGGGCGTGTGCAAGTAGACGGCATTTTAATGAATACACATGTGTGAGTTCAACAACCCAATCAGTATTGAACTGCTTTACCATATTCAGACAACGGTTTTATAGGGTTAAGATAGTACAGCCCCCTTTTCTGTTGCTAGGCAGATTTAAACAAAGCATACGTCACTCCAAAACCACAATGACTTTTAACATAGAACATCATCTTCGCGTCGACGGCAGATGCTTCCTGTCTCCATCCTGCCCAGGCTTATCTTCCTGGAACATCAGGTCCACGTTCATGCAGGCACAACTTTGCAGTTATAAACTCTTACCTACTAACTGAGTCTATCTAATTTGTGTGCGTGCACGTGCGGAGGCGCGTGCGTGCTGTGTACTGCGTACGTGTCGTGACCTCTCCTGCACCCCAGCTTCACCTCACACCTCTGTCATAGCCAGACATAAGGCCTGAGCTCATACACAGCTGAACTGTGTGTGACTTCTAGACTAAATGTCACACTCAAATGATGCTACTCAAACCATGAAGGAAACTTACTTAAACTGAACATAAATGAACCTTAAAACTTACTTAAAAGGATATAAGTGATAAATGAACACAGGTTTTCCTTCTCAGATCTGCCAATATGTTTGCTCCTCCTAATATAGTCTAAAAGCAACCCTAAGCAAAACAATTTGAACTTTCCCCTATCAGTGATCCCTCTAACTAAGTGTGTGTGTATGTCTCGTCTGTCTGTGCGTGCACAGAGTGTGCATCTGCTCTCTCTGGTTTTCAGTTTCACTTCTGCAGAAGCCTGCAACTTCAAACACATGTAACTTCCTGTCCCTGCAGTCTACACAGAAACCTTTAAGATTATCGAAGCATTAGAAAAGCATTTAAAATTATAGATTCAACTCAACAGTTCGAAGTGGTTCTAACTGCACTTGTAATAAAGACTTAATTGGGTGGCCATATGTTTAAACATTTGAATGCAATATCAATACCTCTTGTATACATACGTTTGCTATATGATTATAATGCAACAGTAATGACAGTAATCCCAATAATAACAAAATAATAAATCAAAATGACAAAACATAATACTTCCTCCTCCACAATTCCTAGAAGAAGATAGTCATAATGATACTTGTTTTTGTTGTGGTATAAATCACCAAACAAGACGTTTTATGTAATTACTTACCTGGCCCCAAAGTCTCATTGTAAGAGACTTTGTGCTGGGTTAACTAAATGAGGCAAAATAGCATGAGAGCAGTCAATCCCAGATTAGCGCTGATGTGGTTAGTTTTGTGGGTGATTTGCAAAAGTTACTCTGTTTTTTAAACACAGGTGCAGTTATTTATTTCAGTCTTAGATCTTAGAGTAAATATTATTCATTAATACAATTCAGACTTCTGTCTTACACAATGTCAGTCTTACAATTTCAGTTTTTTAACTAACTTCATTTTTCTAATTTTTCTATCCTGGATTTAATTTCACGTGGGAGAGCTGCTCAGAATAGAAACCAGTAGCTTCCAAACCAATTCAAAGTCCATCCAAGGCCTGGTTATATTCAGGATGGGCTTTGTTCTCTCCATTCTTCCACTAAACCTTAAGCACTGTATGATCACACTGCCAATGTATTCAGCAGAATGTAACTTATAAAATATTTTACATACAGTAATAGAAAAGCACTGGGAGTAATCCTCAGCGTAACGGAGGACTCGTATAGAGAGTTCAGGCTGTTTTTCCCAGCAGAGTGTAGATATCATAACAATACTTTTAACTTATCAAAGAAGCTTATGTATGGCAGAGCAGTGTGTCATGACTATGAGTTTCCACAATAATTAGTTAATATAACAAAACAAAACTCCAATTCATTCATTTAAACAGCCTGAGAAGATATCATCCAGAAATGAAATATGCAACTAATGATTCCTTTCTAATGGTGATTGATTCAAATCATTGAATCCACATGTTTTTTATTGATACATTTTATTATTATTCACTTAAAAAATAAACGTAACCTTTATTTATTTAGGTAATCTCATTGAGACCCAAAGTCTCATTTGCAAGAGAGACCTGTTTCAGACAACATATTAAAATTACATATTAAAATTAAATAATTAGTCTTTTAAAAAACAAACAAAAACCCCTACATTGTCAAGTTTGCAGAGATGATTTCACAAAAACATCTGTACATCTTTTGAAGTCTGAAATCAGTTACGAGATCTTCAAATCCTTCTGCAGTGTATGAGAATGCCTTCTTCCCTTTACGAACTGATTGAAGGATGAATGTAATGATGACCTGAAACCGCAGTCTATGACTAGTGTTTGCCCAGCATGTACTCCGATAAATAAGAGGGCAATAAACTAGAAAACGATTTATAATTTAAATCATAACAATTAACCATCCTGTACAGTGGTGTGTTAAAGGTTTACAGCCAGTTATAAATCTGAATGCCCCATGATCAACAGAATCCAACAGATGAAGAGAGTGAGGCAGAGGCATTCATATAAATTATGGCACCGTAATCCAGGACGGGTAAAAAAGTGGCAGCAACAAGCCGCCTTTTCATTGCTGTGAGAAACATGATCTGTTCCTGAAAAAGAACTCCAACTTCAGCCTCGGCTTCTTTAATAGATGTTCAATGCGTGGCTTAAAGGGAAGATTTTCATCATTCACAATACTTCGGTATCTGTATGAGGCCACGCTTTCAATATAAATACAAGAGAAAGAAGTACTGCCGGCACCCTCTTTCTGTTTGAGAACAACATGACTTTGTTTTTTCTGCATTTAAAACTGAGCTGACCCAGCCGAGACTGAATACTATCAAAAGCTTTTGCTGTAAGTGTTTGAAAGCCATGTCGATGGTACGAGCACAACAATAATAATTGTGTCATCTGCATAAAAATGAACAGATGCATCTACATTTTTGTCCCACAATGTTGTCATAATTGCAGACTCACAAAAAGAGATGTAAGAAATGTAAAAGTCATTATATACTTACCACATAAGACACACAGTAGATGATCAGTATGGTCAAAGGAAAGCTGACATATAAGTTGATCCCCATCATTGCTTCAACAACATGACCCTCCTGTCCATGACTTTCTGTGATGGGTTTTTTCCTGTGTAAACCACTTTATTGTGTGGGATAGCAAGTGTTGGAAAAAGAATTAGGTTAGCATTATTCTAAATTTTTATCTATCCAGATAAAAATTTCATTGAGATTAATAAACTCATTTCCAAGACAGACCTGGCATATCTGAATTTAAATATGTAAAAAAAACTTAAGGTGAAGACTAATTAGGTCACAGTGAGAGAGGCACAAAGTTCACCTGAAACTCATTTCAGTATCATTTGGTGATTGGTTAGAATTTCCTCTCTGTCTTTTTATGACACACCACAGTCCCCTCCCCTATCTCTGCCATTTTATTAGGTACGCCTGGTTTCACTCTACAGCACTAAACTATTTACCTATAATCTTTTAGTCCCACTGACTGCAAGCCAAACACAGAGACCAGCAGTAGCAACGATTCCACCGGAATTTCTCCAGAAACTGCAGTTTAGTTGAGTTTGTTATGTTCCTTTCAGTTTACCCTGCATCACCAGGATCAGACACTATTCATCTTTACTATTATAGTATTGAAAAGGTTAACACAAATTAGCAATACCATTCGATTTCTGCCAAATATATAGACCAAGTACAGTTATTATATTACCAATAGACACATTAACAGCACTGCATTTACACAGAGGCTCACTGCAAGCACAAAAGAAAAGCAGGTGGTGTCATGACCACAATATGCTGTCTGAAAATATGGACTTGTCCTTATTATGAGTCAGTTTCTTCATAACTATGCTGCTCTTCAAGTAGAGATAATGTGAATAAGTGTAAACCTGCCCTTACTTGTCTCAGGACTGCTTCCAGCTGAACCAGTGTGTAAAGTCTGCAATATGACAAGTTTGTCTTGAACGGGGAAGTTGTGTTAGCTTACTTTACTAACCCCACCCTGTACTCACACTTTCTGCACAGCTACTAACCATCATCCCTCCAGCTCTGTTGACTGTGAAATTTTGCTTCTTACTCATACTAACAAATATTTTAAACACCTACTTCAGACTGAGAGGTCAGTGTTTGTCCTTCTCAAAGGGACATGCAACATTGTTTCAACAGAGAACGTGTTTTTTTTCTTCCTCGGTACAGCTGTTGCCGAAATCACAACACAACTACAACACAACTTGGAATACAAGACAATACATACACTAGCTGGGAGCTCGAGGGTCACCTGACCCATCGAGAACAGCAAACTCCTGGCACATCATTTTCAGATCACCACGGTCTTTTGCTACTCAGGTTAAATTTAACATATAAGTCACTTAGACAACCTAAAAATATTATTGTTTGGCTTTTTTTCAGTGTTTTATTTGTTCATGAGTAAATCGGTTCAGATGAGATTAAAGTTATTAGATTAGATTAGATAAAATAAAACTTTATTAATCCCCCGGGTGGGTTCCTTCTTGGTTTTCACACAGCTGAATAAACAGAAGTGTGAGATGGTCAAGAATTTACTCCAGTGTTCTGTTATATTTTAGATAGCAAGGAGCAGACGGCTGAGTTTATTAAACTCCACCGAGACAGCGACGACGCAAATCTGAAGGCTCGACTGTCCAATTTCACAGCCGTTTACTTCCGGCCTACCCGACCTTCTGAGGACCCGGCCCACGTAGACCGCAAAGGACGGGTCCTCAGGAGGATGTAGCCCATGAATTTGGACACAGCTTCTGTGTACTTAAGTCCTCTGTCCTCCTCTGTTCAGTGTCAGGTCGTCTGTTTTCCTTTGTACTATGGTTCCATGTTTCAGGTATCTCTGTATCCACACCAAGTTTCATGTTTTGGGTTTTTTATGTTTATCTTTAGTTTCCCCAGTTTAGGTTATTGTTAATTCTCATCTTGGTTTGCCTTATACATTACTTTGTATTTCTTCATCAGCCACATTAAACGGCTCACTTTTTGTTAATACCCAAGTTTTGGTTCCACGATCCTTTGTGTCTGTATTTTGGGTCGACTCTTCACAAATTCACAAAGTCTGCTTCGGCACAGTGTGACAATAGAGGAGGCAGGAATAACACAGTGTGCTCATTAATAAAATCACAACAGTCACTAAAGAAGAACAGAATCTGCTGCTCTTTGCACCAGTGAATAAATACAAAAAAATCAAACGCTGGTCACGTTATATCAGTATTCATTCACATGTCCATTCAAATGAATGATAGCTAGATTAGATTTCAGTTTTGAAGTCCTGAATGATTAATGAGGTTTCTGTGACTTTACCACCTTTCATGTAACACTGAACTTTGTTACTATTATAATGAGCACAGAGTCTGCCAGGGTTGGAGAATTCTGATAAAAACAAAGTAATACAGATATACACAGTATATACTTGTTTATTATCAAGTGTTTTTTTTTTTAAACTTTGCAAGCTTCTTACAGACTGATTCTTCCTGTTTCCACCACATTAAAACCCACAAACACAGCAGATGTGAGTAGTTGAAGTGGCAGCAAACACACTGTTAATACTGTGGTTTTAAATAAGTCACAAACAGTGGGGTTAAGTATCTTGGGTACTTTGACGTGTAAACTGGCGGAGCTGGGGAAAAATCACGTGCCTTCGAACTATGGCCTGCTCTACTAGTGCAGCCTAAATCATGAGTTTCGTCACTTGAGTGTAACAGCAGTCAATTCAGTATCTTAAAAATGGTTATCGTGTCACTCAGGATAAAGGGCTGCTGCCTTCCTGTCACCAGCAGCTGGAAATCTCTAAATTAATAAATACATGAGAAAACAATGCAATTTTATATTTTTTCTTATACATTGTAGTAAACCAATAGTTAAAACTGATACCATGGGGCCCAGTAAACACAGACATGGAGAAACCAGTTACACTTATAGTCAATGACCAGTTACAATCCCATGAGTGTTTCTAGGTTGTGGGTGGAAGTCAGGGTACCTGGAGAGAACCTCACAGACTCGAGGACAACAGAAAAAGAAGCTGCCCAACTATACCATGTTTCCAATAACACCCAGTGGGTGCAAAATTTACTAAGAACTGGGTTTTAAGTGGTACACAGCAGACACTTTAGTGGAACAGCTACTCTTTCAAAAAGTTTTTAAATAAAAGGAAGTTTGGAGATTGGCCTATAATTAGCTACAGCTGGGTCTAGAGATGCTTTTTAAGTAAAGGTTTAACTACAGCCACCTTGAAGGCCTGTGGTACATAGCCGATTATTAGAGATAGGTTGATCATATCTAAGATCGAAGAATTAATTAATGGCAGGACTTCTTTGAGCAGTTTTGTAGGAATGGGGTCTAAAAGACACGTTGATGGTTTGGAGGAATTAATTATTGAAGTTAACTCAGAAAGATCAATTAGAGAAAAAGACTTTGTAGCGGGAGTCACAAGTTCGAGTCCCACCCGATATCCAGGAAGGGTCCTGGCTAGACTCCCTTGCTAAAACCAAGCCCTGGAATGGCGTGACTACTTCTGCAGCTCGGACACAAGTATTTCACTACATGTCGTACTGTGTGTGTGACAAATAATATTTGAATTTCTTTCTTATTTTCTTCAATCAGTGTTGAATGGTAAGATGTTTGAGCTTCACGGAGGGCTTTCTTATAAAGCAGCAAACTATTTCTCCAGGCTAAATGATGATCTTCTAAATTTGTGACACACGATTTCTTCTCCAGCTTACGAGTTATCTGCTTTAGGCTACATGTTTGAGAATTATACCACGGAGTCAAGTACTTCGGAACTTAGCACCTTTTAGTTGTGAAGAGAGAGTGATAAACATCCATCAGAGCATTGAGACAGAGAGAAAGTCAAAAAAATTACAATTACAACAAGTGAACAGCAGGTGTCACACTGCATCAGCCTTCTTCTTTTCTCTGCAGGACAAACATAGATGAGCGTCAAATTAACGAAAAATGTTTTAACACATACCCCTAACCTCACTGACTCTATCATGCCTTAGAGAGGCATATTACTGTTATGATAGTGATCACATTAATCTTAACATTAATCTAAAAACCCTGTTATTATTGTTACATTTGTAGTTTTGTTTTATTGTCAGACTTCT
>CAKLIZ010003552.1:0-16194 GCA_922035795.1 Oreochromis mossambicus
AGCAAAGAACAAGTTGAGCTTTATTAAGACTCGAGGGGAGTAACAATAATACTTTTACGTTTTGCAATCTACAAAGGTTTGCACTTTGAGAATCAACTTGTGAGAACTGTGACTAATGTTCATGTGTGTGGGGAAAAAAAGTGTATAAAGTGCGCGGCGAGGGGCTAGTTATTCTGACAACCCCTGCTGCAATAAATGAGGGACCACTGTATATACTTTCTCTATGACTATTGTTTAAAACCTGTTAACATTTAATATTGTCTTGATAGAACCAGCTGATTCTGCAAGCAGAGCATCCCCTCCTTGCTCCCCAGTCCCTCAGCTCCTGCTGCTGCACCCACAGGTATGTAATTGTAGCATCAGATGTACAGCAGCACTGATAGCTTTTTACTCGGTGGGATTCCCTTGTGATCACCTTTACTAAATATCTACAACCAATCTGATTATATCCTGTTTTTTTTTCTTTTCAATATTGAAATTAAAATCTAGTAGCAGCCTTCTCATTTCTTTGTGTTTTGTGCTGTGTTTTACAGGCCCACAGAGGAGGACAGCTCCGAGGCAGATGAGGGACTGGTCCTAGGACGGTCCATCGGTGGTGGAGCTGGCCATCCTGGAGTTCCTGAAGAGGCCACGTCAGTCTCCAATGGAGCATTTCCTCCTCAGCCTTGTTCCTGCTCTGGAGAGCAGCTGGGTCCTTTTTATTCCTGTCTCTCTGTAAATACTTATATTTTATATATTTATGTTTAATGTTTTTCTGTTTGAGAATTTTAATATTATTTCAAATACATTTTTATAATGACTAATGTCTCAGTTCTACTACACAGCAAATGTTGGCACACGACTTGACACATGTAGAATTTATTTCATATTATACTAATGACAAAATATACTAATACAGTGGGATGCAAAAATTTGGGCAACCTTGATAATAGCCATTATTTTCCTGTATAAATCGTTGGTTGTTACAATAAAAAATGTCAGTTAAATATATCATACAGGAGAAAAGGAAAACTAACTAAAACTGTAATGAGTGTTCACAAAACTAACTAAAATTAACTGAATTTATAGCAAAAATGTGTTTAGTTTTCGTTGATGTGTGTGTGTCACACAATAGTCAAGGGTAAAAAAGAAGTTTAGTTTCCAGGTTTTTTTCTTGCTGTGTCTCATTATGCCAGCAGGTGGCAAGTACGTTAGTCGAGTCGTCTGTGTTGCTGCTCCGTCCACGCGCAGAATCATGTCAGGAAAAGTCGGGAGAAAGCGCCAGAGTCCAACTTGGGATTACTTTGAATATGACTGTGTTTTGGATAAAGCAAGTGTCTTGTAGTGGAACGAGACAAATTATGAGGGACATTTCTAAAGGGAAAAAAAATCCCACAAACCTTACAGTGCACTTGAAAAGCTAACACAAGAAGGCTAACCTAGCTTACCTTGAGAAGGTAAGGGAGCACACTCAACCCTCATCCCCAGAAACAGAAGCTAACACCAGGCAAGGCAGCGTGATGCATCCCGAGACAACAGGACTGGGATATCTACATAACTGTGTGAGTCAATTGCCTTCAAAAGGTTTATCAATTCACTTGAACCAAAATTACGAACACCCGGTGCTGCAAGAGTTAATAGTCTCATTGGGGCCAAGATATACATTTTATAGTTGCCTGGTATCAACGGTTGTTCATCTGCCTTTATTTATTTATTTATTTAAAGAACCCATAGGTGGGAATGTGAGTTGTCTGTCTCTGCGTGTTAGCCCTGCGACAGACAGGTGACCTGTGCAGGGTGCAGAGTATGGTAGCTGGAATAGCAACATACCCAAGGATAAGCAGAAGAGAATGACTGATATGATGAAACTGGGATTTTGTTACACTTAATTATTGCAAACACAACTAAAACTATAACTGAAACTAATCAAAACTAAACTGAAACTAAGGATTTTCAAAAAAATAAAAACTAAACTAAACTAGCAAACAAATGGTAAAAACTAATTAAAACTAATATAAAATTGAAAATCTGAAGTCAAAACGAAATAAAAATAAAAACTAATGAAAATTGCAAAACTATTAAAACCCTGCTTATATGATATATGGGGTGCCTTTGTCTGGACGTGCTTCCCATCCAGAGCTCCACAGCAGAGAGGGAAGTTCCAGCGCTCCTGGAATCCCTCTGTGATGGACCGCCAGTCTCCAGGTGAAGGCACAGCCATGAAGTCGTCCACTAGACAGTCCCAGATGGCCGTCGCTACCTGGGGGGTGATGTGGCACACCGTGGACACACCGAGTCTGAAACTGAACGCGATGGTCCTGAAGGAGTCCCCGGTGGCAAGGAACCTGGACAAAATTGTTCAAAATTAGTATTATGTGTACTGCAGTTACAAAATACAATATTCAAATTCCAAAATACTTTTGTGATGTCAGATTTAAATTACAAAACATAAATCTTACATAAAACATTTTGTAATTATAAGGATAATTACATAATATATATTAGATATAATATAAAACAGTTGTGTTTTGTTTTAACTTTAACATATCATAATTTGATTGGTAGCAACTTTTACCACTGCAGTGAGCCAATCACTCATAATTCCTAAACATGTGAATCAGGTAGGAATGAAGTAAGACATTAATAGAAATAAAGAGTTGTATGTTGACATGTAGCCCTTTCCTTGCTTAAATCATTGTTAATATTTTTGAAAAATTAACCTGTGATAAGACAGCATATCAAGATAGAATATGCTAGATAGAATCATATAACTAAAGATGAACCAAACTGTTCACAATTTTATCTAGCTCTCAGTTTTAAGAAAGGCTGGTGACCCCTGTTATAGTCTGACAGCTGCGGGGATTATATACAAATATTCAACTATACCAGAATTAAACCAGGTGTAAATTAAAAAAAAAGGAGTGAGTATCACTACAAAGATTAACCCACAGTGGTCCTCATACCAGTTTGATATCAGCAAACACCGAGAGCATACACTGATAGACACAGCCATGCTATCATTGCAAACACTGATAACAGCATCAATCGAATTAAATCGGGACTTGATGAGACCCTTCGAGTATCACTAGAAATATTATAAACAGTCGTCTCCATACCACAGTTTGCTATCAGTAAACACCAACGGCATTCACTGTTAGCATACCACAGCCACGTTAGCAGTGTATAAACGGATGGTTTAGCATATATTAGCACAGGTATCAATAAAGGACTACCGTATTAAACACTTTTACTAACCTCAGGCAGATGGACAGGCGCTCTGCAGGTGGGATTGAGCGCCTGTAGTTGGTGTCTAGGCGGGCGATTTTGGGACCTACGCCGGACAGCAGGTCCTCAAACTGGGCAAGTGAAAGACAGTGATATCGCTGTCATCGCCGTCATCCAGGCGCAGCTCCTGGAGCAAGTGGTGAAACCCACCAAACTGCTCACGCCTCTGGAGAACCGGACCCAGGTACGGCGAGGACGTCCTTAACGCCGCTGCTCTGCTCTCCACAGTAAATAGAGAAGGGAGACTCTCTCTTCAAGCGCTAGCTCGACAGCTGCCATCTAGCAAAGATACAGTTTGGCACAACTTCCTCCCACATTTCCGGTTCACGCGCATCAAAATATGCAATTTTGAGGCGCGATGGATTTCTGTTGGACACGGGTCGAGGTGCGAATGTGCACGCGTCAAATTAGGGGCGTTTGGGGCGTTTTCGCTCGCCTCTATCGCGTTCGGTGTGAACACACCGTAACACGTGCGTGAGTCAAAGGGTCTCACGAAACCCCAAGGCGCAATGAAAGTGAGGGCTGACCCCGCCAGCTGAGGTGGGATCCCGGGATCCCGGGCCCCCATGGCCCGGGTGCACCATCGGCCCGTCTCGCCCACTCCGTCGGGGAGGTGGAGCTTGAGTGCGTGCGATAGGACCCGAAAGATGGTGAACTATGCCTGGGCAGGGCGAAGCCAGAGGAAACTCTGGTGGAGGCCCGTAGCGGTCCTGACGTGCAAGTCGGTCGTCCGACCTGGGTATAGGGGCAAAAGACTAATCGAACCATCTAGTAGCTGGTTCCCTCCGAAGTTTCCCTCAGGATAGCTGGCGCTCGAGTCTCGCAGTTTTATCTGGTAAAGCGAATGATTAGCAGTCTAGGGGCCGAAACGGTCTCAACCTATTCTCAAACTTTAAACATGTTTTTAATGTTAGTTATAATTCAGATTGGCTACTGAAACACGTATGACATATATGAACATCAGGAAATAAAAACCCAATAAATATTACCTCAGTAAATGAAGTCAGTGTACTTCGGGGGTTATGGCAGCTGTAGTTACGCAAAACGTAGCGTGCCCGCTCCGACCGGCTTTAAAGGGTTAACACACCTGGACTCACCCACTGCCAAGCACGTAGTTTGCAATCCCTGGTGTCCTAACTGTTCCTCCTCTAAGAGCAATGCCTCCCGATGAACTGTTGCAAAATCCTCTTCTGGATGGTGACGCACGTAGGCTCGCAGGGTTTGTGACAACGGGCCCTCCCGCAGGCCCAATAGCATCTGTTCCTGTAAGCACTTTTCAGTAGGTGCATAATTAGGATTGCGCTGTTGTAGCCTGCAGTACAACTTCCTCAACCTTAAGGTAAAAGATTTTACCGACTCATTTGATTTTTGTATACAACTAAAAAACTGCGACCTCACAACTGCTAGGGAGGTATTGACACCATATAAAGAATCTAGATACGTGAATATTTCTCTAATCTGGTCTCTGTCTTTTTCTTTTAAAACCCCAACATGACGCTTTGCCTCGACGCTTAAAGCCCCAATTAAAATTTCTACTTTCCGGGCCTCAGCTATTTCTTGAGCATTCAATAAACCTTGTATTTGCTCTTTCCAGTCTCCATACAAAACATCTGCTTCAGGACCCTTATATTTTGGTACCCAAGGGGAACCCGGATACACTGGCATCATCATCTCTATATCTGCACTCCAGGTGCTGAACACTGCTCCCCAAACTTGTATGCTGTCGACAACCGCCAAAATTATGTAGCCACTAAAGCTGGTGGCCTAAATCTTTACCACCACGTCCGTACACAAACAAGCGGAAGGGGAGTGAGTGGGTCAGCGCTCAGAGCACAGAGACTAAGCTGGCTTTGAACACACCATTTATTTTCATGAGAAAACACAGCCAGAATCACAAATACAGACTAAAATCCCCGCTACACAATAAAAATAGTGTTCGCAACCCGCTACAAACCCTGCCAGCAGGAATAACTATACACTAAAAAAAACAAAGCTAAACGGATGTTTCTCATGTGCTAAAACTTCCCCACCACAGTCCTATAATCCCACAGTCCAGTCACACGCGGGCAAATGTTCCTTATCTGAAAGAGACAGGAGAGGAATTCCTCTTCCGGGATGGAAATTTCACCAGCAGAAGACCAGAGAGGAGGCTCCTATCTCCTCCGGACGGCGCGCGACCGTGCAGTCCAGCCACTCTCCAAACCTGCACACGGCCTCCCTCGTAGCACCGCCCTGAAACAACAGACACGGGCCAGCAACGTTGACGACACAGCCGCGGTTACCCTCCCCCGGCAAAGCTACGCCTAGCGCCTGTAGAAATGTTTAGCTTATTTTAGAGTTTAGACATGTAGGAATGTTTAGTTTGTTTTAGAGTTTAGAAATGTGTTAAGATAGAATGTAGAATTATGGTAGAGACACTGACACTGCCCTGGATATAAATAAAGGCCTGACTGTGTCGTGAACTTAGGAGCAGATCTTAGGAGACCCTCCCCAGTTGAACTGTGAAAGTAAGACAAAGAGGAGTTAATGCTGAGTGGAAATTCCCCAGAGGATACCTGTGTGGGGGTCTCAACATTTAACTTGATAACTGTGGTCTGGAGGGGAGATGGTATTTATGGCCCCTAGGAAGAGACACATACCCACAGTGTTTTAACTGATATACTCACACATCCACATGCACACTCACTCACGTGCACTCACATAGACACGCGGGTACGCGCACACACAGGCACTCACGTGCTCGTGCACATAGACACAGACACAGAGTCTGCAGCACATTGTGGGGAATTTATGATGGGGTTGCCTCTATAAAGCTGGGTGTAACTAACAAAGAGGTGAAGATTGTTACAGAGGGACCGGCCTCGTCTTCCCTTCTAGAAGTGCATGCTTAAATGAAGATGAATACAGATGAATAAAGATTTTGTAAAAATGATTACTGGGTCCGGTGCCATCTCTGGAGGCCCGAGGAATAAAAAAGAACCGGGGTAAAACTGATTTCCCAACACGCCCAACAGTGGGAAAGCGATACTCACAGATGCAGGTAGAGGCGTACCCTTGCTCTGCTGTGGATTTCACGCGTCGCCTCCCACTGTCGCTATTCTGGCCGTCGGGACTGGATTGCTGGGTTCCGCTGGCCCATCGCCGAATGTCTCGTGGTGCCCCACAGTCAGGCCGCAGGTCCTTCTTTACATAGGCTGGCTTGCACACGTTTTGTTTCCTCCTGCTCACTTTTCGTGTGTCTCTCTCCTTTCGTCTCTGCGCTCACTATCCCCCTTAATAAGTCAGTTTGGCGGATGATAGGCCACCTCGGGGAACGCCCCCACCTCACAGGTGCCTACAATTGTCCGCTTAGTCCACAGTGGATTAAAAGGAATATTGTACAACAACACTAAACACACAATATAAATATAGGGATAAAACCATGCAATAGAAATATCAATAAACAAACATGCAATTGTTACGCCCCGGTCTAGGGGTACAGGAACGCAACATAAGTTTGAAAAGATGGCCCCGCTCTGGTCCCCAAAACCATACACAGAGAAAACCAATTTCTTAATGAATGGTGGTTTATTTTTGCTACACTGGAGTAAAGAAGCTCAGGGGTGAACAAAGGCCAAAATAACAAACAAAACAAGCTAAGTCAGGAGGAGGTGCTGTCTAAACCCTATGTGAAACCAAAAACCAAACAAAAGACAAGCGCTACACCTTACTCCCTAACCATGATAAACAGGAGAAAACAGTGCAGGGAAAAACAATAGGCAGCTCACCCCTTCTGTTCCAGTGCTATTTACAAAGTGCTATTTACAACGAAAACTACTGTACACACTATGTACAAAACTGAGAAAACCGCAAAAAGTCACAGGCACAAAGGTCATGGGTTTTGGAGGCCAGGGTCAGGTCTGCTGCTGCTGTCAGTGGCTGCCCCCGGGACAACTGCTGGTAATGGATTTTGAAAGCGGCCACATGATCTGCGGACCAATCAGGAGCCGTCAGCTCATCCAGTCAGGGCCTGCCAAGATTTAAAGACACAGACAAAGAAAACACAGCCACCAAAACAGATTATGGCCAGGGCCATAACAGCAATATCACAATAAAATCATGCAAATAAAATCAACACTATGTACCAACACAGTCTGATCCAAAACAAAATATAAAAACACAATTTTTCCACTGTGTGACATATATAAAACAGGTCTGAACCGTAGTAAAGGGACCTCTGGCTAATACATCGGGTTCTGTGTCGGGCTCCTAGGAAAAAAACTAGCTTTACTTTGTTGTCTGGGTCAACTTTGCTAGTGAGAGACAGAGAGAGGCGTTGAAAGGCTGCTCCAAACGAACTTATTGTTTCGGAGGAAAACACAAACACAGTGTACAGTCGAGTCTTAATAGCTTAATTACAACTGGGCTTATCAGGCACTCTTTTTGGCTGCAGTGGTTATTATTATATTTAGATGCTTCCATCTCCCGTTTCTGCTCGTTGACAACTCGTACTTTTCCATTCTCCATTTTCTCCCTCACTCACGCTAACGTTTATGGCAGTCCATTCTCCCTGCAGCACGGACTACACTGCCCATGAGGCTGCATTCTTTAGGGCGATGCCTGGAACACTCTGCCTATTGCCTTCATATTAAATCATTTTTAAAAATATTTCTTCACATCATTATGCGGGCCACAAGTAGGGGTGACATGGGCCACGAGATTGAGACCCAGACATTAGAGCATCTTCTTTTGTTTGGGTTTCCACCGGCATGGAATTACCAAAAATAGCGAGGGAATAGCCTAACATATGAAACAGGAAAAGACCGTTGTGTAATCCATTTTTTTCAACAAAGTAACTGTATTCTGAATACCACCCTTGTAAACGGTAACTGTAACGGAATACAGTTATTCATATTTTGTATTTTAAATACGTAACAGCGGTACATGTATTTCGTTACTCCACAACACCGTACACAGTGCACGTACGGCTGCAGGTGTGTGTGCCAGCTGGCAGTTGACGGCTATGTGGATGCGCTGATCCTGATGTACTGAATAAAGGAAACTGTATGACAACTCTGAGGCGATTTCTTCATAAGTATTGAAGCCACAACACCTGCGAGACAGACAATCATTCACACTCACATTCACATCTTCTTATGAGACTGACAGAGTCTTGCTTACCAAAAATTATAATGTTGGTTTTGGTTTAATTTGAGAAAGTTCAGAGACATCCAGCATTGTATGTTGCTAAGACAATCTGAAACTTTCTGCAGTGTACTATCAGCACCTGATTTTAGAGAGAGGTAGAACTGTGTATCATCTGCATAAGAGTGATAGGAAATCTGGTGTTTCTAAAAAATAGAGCCTAATGGGAGCATGTATAGGGAGAATAAGACAGGGCCCAGAATAGAGCCCTGATGTATTCCACAAGTGAGTGTAGCTGGTTACCAAGTGTTACCCAGCATCACAGAGTATGATCTGCTCTCCAAGTAAGAGGCAAACCATTTTAGAGCAGAGCCTTGAATGCCGACACATGTCTTAAGGCGGTTTAAAAGGATTGTGTGGTCGACAGTGTCAAATGATACACTCAGGTCTAGAAGAATTAAAACTTTACTTTTTCCAGAGTCAGCGGCTAAAAGCACATCATTGAACACCTTCAGTAGAGCAGACTTTGTGCTGTGGAAAGCTCTGAAACCAGAGTAATATTTATCCAGAATATTATGTGTGTCTAAGAATGAGGATAATTGGTGGAGGACAACTTTCTCAAGAACAACTTTTAGACAAAAATGGCAGCTTAGAGATTGGTCTAAAATTTCCAAGAACTGACGGGTCCAAACCAGGTTTTTTTTAGCAGTGGCTGGACAACAGCTTGTTTAATAAAAATATATATCAACAGCTTGTTTTATAAAATATATATCATGTTACTGGAACTTCAATGTTGTGTTCAAGGTCAAATGAGGTGAAACATTCATTAAATGTATTTTGCCATTAAAACTATGAGAGAGGCCGGGATGTGGAAGTGGACCTAAAAGCAGACTCAAGGGACAATAAACTGACGGTTTTACTGAGTTTTATTGATGATAGGTTTGTAGCTTAAACCTATTCGCTGGAACGTTGAAGACAATTTAATTACACAGCAAAGCAAGACACGAGTAAGCAAAGTTCTTTATGTTTCCGTGTACTCAGCATATGTCAAATCACCCTAAATTACAGTAAACGTACACAGTTTGACAAATATATTAGCAGTTATCCAATTTCTCATTGATCTCATTCAATGGTAAACTGCATCCTACAAATGAACAAATGAATTGTTAATGGTCAAAAGAGAAATTAACATTTTCAAAAACACTCCAGCTTGGTGGTGCTCCTCCGCAAAACATGTAAATCGCATGTCTCTCTGCAGAGTGGTTTAAGTTCTGCAGGGCGTCATAAATGTCTCTTCCAGTTGTTTCCATCACTGTCCATAGGACCAGAGTCCAAATGTATGTAGAATAGACATTCAAACATACCAGTTGAGTTTGTTGTTTGTGAACATGGGTCTCAGCTATCTTGAAAGCTGCAGACCTCTTCAGCACTCTAGTTTTATGGCCTCTACCAACCCCCATCACCTCACTTCAGGCCTCCTTGCCCTGTGGGGGATACATATCCTCCATTGTCCATCCTCTGCAGGAAAACCCTCTGTGGAAAGGGTGCTGGATCCCGTTATCTTACTGCTGTTATGATCCCAGCAGTCTTCAGAGTGTCATCATATGCACAGTACAGTGACCAGTGTTGGGCAAGTTACTTTGAAAAAGTAATTCAATTATAGTTACTAGTTACTTCTTCAAAAAAGTAACTGAGTTAGTAACTGAGTTACAATATTCTAAAAGTAATCAATTACTTGGAAAAGTAACTATTGCGTTACTTTAAAAAAAACAAAGAACGTTTAACCCCAGAGGGTTAAACGTTTTCCCTCCACATTTTCCCTTTAAAAACGATTTGCTTTGCCTTGTTTGGTATCATTCTTTTTAGCACAACCTCACGTGCCTGAATTTACAGTTATGTTCTCATTTTGTCATAATGTATAACCAGAATTGATCTAAAATCAGACAAAAAACATA
Organism: Oreochromis mossambicus; assembly: GCA_922035795.1. NCBI lineage: Eukaryota > Metazoa > Chordata > Actinopteri > Cichliformes > Cichlidae > Oreochromis > Oreochromis mossambicus. Next base: position 10,344 of record CAKLIZ010003552.1, read on the forward strand.
AAATCACAGTAGAAAAAGTTATATTTTTACTGTAACAACCATAAACATGTTTAATGAATCATATTTCATAACTTCAAATGCAAATATTAATTGTCAATTTTAAAATCCTATGCACAAGTTTTGCAAACAACAAAGTTATTTGCATCCATTTACCTTTTACCTTTTTTTAAAAAAATAACCATTTCAAACTATTTACAGAACAATCAGCTCTTCTTCAATAAGATGCCACACAAATTATTTGTGCCACTCCAAAAAAATATTTTCTGTCCACTATAAAGGAGAACATCACAGCCTGATACCTGCAGGTCTGACAGCAGCAGGTATATCACTCCTGTTTCTACCTGGAGACAGCAGTCGCCTCATTGTTCTGACACACAACACAAAACTATCCACAACACTACACACTAACTGCACAAGACAACACATTAACTACACACTCCACACGCTAAACGTCACAAATCTCTCACATCTCAAAACTCGCTCTCTTTCTTTTTCTGCTGTCTCTCTCTCTCTCTCTCTCGCCGTCACTCCTAAAACTTCCCCTGTTTTGTTTTGGTTTTTTGCTCATCAGCAGAGTGCTTGCTAGCGCTAACGTGACGAAACTATTGAGGAAAAAACGCCGCGTATATCTTGTTTATCATGACTCTGGTTTTACGTGGCCTATCAACACAATTTAAAAACTGGTATATGTCACCGTGTTGCTTTGTCTTTAAGTGGTCATGTGATTGACTTACCACGACTACTTTATTCTTCCTCAGTCAAACAGCAGCACTCATGCGATTGTTTTGCCCCCTTAGCTCCAGGTGTTGTGCTAGACAGTGATCGTGATTGCCCTCCGCGGGAGCGCGCAGCTGCTTAAAGCTGTAGCGTCCAGATTACTTACAGCTACTTCCGTGCAGCTGATATAAGATGCAGTAAACTGAACACAGCTTCAACCGTCTGTTTGTTGAAAAATAGTAACGGACCGCATTTCCTTGTTAGTAACTGTAACGGCGTTGTAACGATAGGAATAGTAATTAGTTAGATTACTCGTTACTGAAAAAAGTAACGCCGTTAGTAACGCCGTTACTTGTAATGCCGTTATTCCCATCACTGACAGTGACACAGCATTAGGTGATGTTCATACAGGGCTCTAGACTAACTTTTTGACATGGGCGCACCGGCACAAAAGTTAGGCGCACTCAAATTTTTCAACCGCATCGCTTAACACTGCAGTTTTACATGTGCACTTTCTGTGGGGGGAAGTCCATACAGACAATATTCATTTCTAAATTATTAACTAACAAACTTGTGCTTAAATTGCTTTGTCAATATTGTAGAAAATGTTAAACTTAATCATCATCTTGGCTCCTCTGACGACCTGTTTGCTGCTGCCTGCTGCTGAAAGGCAGTGGGGAGAGGGGACACTTGGGCAGTGCATTTATTGCAGCATATAATGTGTTTTCTGGATACACTGCTGTTTTTTCAGCATTCAAAGATTGATGGCACCGTGTCAGAGCTGGCTATGAATTTCAGACGGATCAGTCCTTAACTTAACACAAAAGTTATCAATAGTTCTTTTCATCTTTTCTTATTACCCACAGCTACATCCACTTCTGTCAGGCCTAGGCTGCTCACTAGGGCTGGGTATCATCACTGATTTCTATAATCTATTCGATTCCGGTTCTCAAAGTCCTGATTCGATTCAATTTAGCCTCAGACAGTCAGAAATATTATAATTCTGATCATTTATCAGTATTGATACACATGAGACTTCATCAGAATTGTGAACATCACAGCAGATGCCTTTGTGTCAAAGTAACTGAGAATAAAACACAGAAAAACATGAAGGAGATTTTCCTGGTCTGGCGTTTTATAGCAGATAACCTTAAAAATATTCTGCAATATTCTGCAATTTTGCATAATTTTAAGAAGTTTAAATTTCTTCAGTATTGAACAGCAGAAATTAGGCTTTCTTGTCCGAGGTCATTTAAGTGAAAAAAAGAAAAAGAAAAAAAAAAGACAGCGGCCGACAGCGCTGTAAACAACGGTAGACTGGTGGATAATAAGCGAATGAATAATGCAGAAAACAGAGATTTGAGACGGGAAACTGTTCTTGAAGTACAGAGAGAGAGAGAGAGAGGGAGGGCATGAAGTGTGATTTTTATCGTGGTGGAAGCAAAACAGCAAAAGTCAGAGGGAATTCATGACGACATTGATCAAATTTGAAGCGTAGTTTGCTGCTTCTTTTTCTGCTGGCTCGGCGAATTTTGGTTGGAGAGACAAAACCTGCAGCTCAGAATCTAGCGCAAAAAAGAGGAAACACAGAGCGGACCCAACGCATCAGAATCGCTAAGCTCCGACAGCGTGTCCGTGTTCGGGCCGTGGGGTGAGAAAGCCGAGAAAGACAAAGCTGATTCTGATGCGTCGGGTCCGCTCTGTGTTTACGTCTTTGTGTGGAATCCGTTAATGAATTCATATCGCTTTATTCAAGCTACTCACCTCTCTCTTCCACCTGCACTTTCAACTGGACCACGGCCAATCAGAGAGGTCCCGCCCCTGACTATCTCTGATTGGTTTAGTCCACGATAGGGGCATAATGTGTGTCTGTTGTTGACCACACGGAGAGTTGCAGAGATTTTTTTTTTTTTTTTTTGTTACCCGAAAATATTTGGTGCGCACCGGTGCGACCAAATATTTTTTTTTAGTCGCACCACTGAAAACTTTGGTCGCATTTGCGACCAAATTGGTCGCACTCTAGAACCCTGTCATAGGAAACTGCTGTCATCACCACCATAGCTTGTGGTTCCTGTGCTTTTCACAGAATCATGATGCCATCCTTGGACTCCCCCTGCGCTGTCGATGGAGCTTGGCATGTTCCCCTCCTCCTTCAGGTGCCCGTCTGTTGTCCACAATCTCCTCTGTTGGCCTCTGGAAAGCCCCCTTGGCACAGCTCTCATTCCAACACAGCTTCATGGTCCTTGCTGTGGCTGTGGAATCTGATCTCATGATGGGCCCCAAACAGCTCGACCTTTGACCTCAACCACTGCCTGGACTGTCAGCTATGCCTGGAATGGTTCTCGCTTCTCACTGGGCCTCTGAAGATTTCTCAGGAGATTCCTTTCAGCAATACTCTGACTGTTGCACCTGTATTTCCTTACACCACATTCTTTAGTTCAGTCAGCTTCATTTATGGACCATCAAAGCCTCATCTGAACCTGGATGCACCACTTTGCATAGGTTTAATAACCATAAATGAACTGTTAATCACACAAAAATCATAAAAACATAGTTTACAAAATATAGAAAACATAGTTTCATGTAATTCATGTAATTCTGGACCCCTCCTCTTGACGCATGGACACCCCCATGAGTCAACTCATCAAAACCAGATTCCTGTCTTAAAGAAAAAGGTTAACTAGATCATGTCCCAGGCAACATCAGGGCGTCTGCTCCGGAGTAGCTCCGTAACCCTGCAACAAAAGATGTTAGTGTGTTTTGCATATTAAGTTTGCTTAAAACCTGGCTCTGTCTTGAGCCTGCATACACACCATCATGGCCTGGAAAACAAGATCTGGAAGTGAAATCAAACGTCACACTTATAAACAATTGTATCATAAGAGTAATAAAGCATTCAGCATCAGCAGGACAAGTATCATGTGCAGGTTTTCTCAAATCAGTAAACTACAATTATTGCCATAATTTGCCCCAGACATGGATCATCGCATGTACTCAGTTAACATTAATGTAATCGGTGACTTCCCTTAAGCAAAGTCACTCCATGTATTTAACACTAGGAGCTCAATAGTGGCCAGCTAATGAGCCCCATATTAAACTATTCCATAAACACTGCATCTCTTATTTGCTTTCTCATGTTACTTGTCTGTCTCTGCTGAATCCTCTACATGCACTCTTAGAAAAAACAAACATTAGCAACACACATGGACAATCCTGGAGGTCAGGCACAGGTCGACAGGTTCCAGAGGTGCTATAAAAAGACCATAAAGTTAGCCACCCATAGCTGTGAAAAGGAGTGACACTGGTTTCAACACAGGAAATGTCTCACATGTCATTCACATCGTCAAAGTAACTTTCAACATTTTCCCAACAACACAGTGTAACAGCATCACCAACTCATAACCTGTAAACACAGTTTCCTTCACTCATAAACCCAGAAATCCTGTAGTAGGAAAAAACATCAACCACCTGTCCTGGTATAAATCACATGATCAAATCACATGAAGAACTGTAATGCTGTAGAAAAGAGGATGCAAATGTTAGCGCTGCGCAGGTGTACACACTCTTTGTCACAGTTACCTCTGTGAGCAACACAAGGTAGTGAATAACACCCCTGGTAGCTGCACAGACACAGAAAGTGGCATTTAAAAGGTTAAATCGTCATGCAACCTCGAATGTTGCTGTCATCTTTCTGCTCCTGTAAAAAGAAACACACATAGATTCATCCGCACCTTTGTCAGGTGGGGGTTAACTTCGCACAGTCGTGTTACATCAGTAAAGTCTTGTCAGCTTTTGTCAGTTTTTTTTCCCTTTCACTCATTTATTCATGCATTCATTCATTCTTTCTTTGCTGATAGTGGAACCTATTGTCACATTACGTTTCCACTCTCAGCAAAATGACGTCATTTCAAAAAGAAAAAGAAGAACTTTAGATCGGATTATCTCGCTGAATCCTTTTTTGGGCAGGGACCTATTTTCTAATTGTCCCAGATAAGTGACTTTGTCCTGAGCCCATTTTAATGTGGAGAAGCCTACTTGTAACAATTTTCTCAACGATGTGTCGTATAGCGCTTCTGTTCTAATCGTGCAGATCTGCAGACTACTAAGGATCAAACCGTACAACTAATTATAAAACTCTAAGCATATATGAGTAGATATTTCTAAGCATAAATGACAATCAACAATACAAATCTAACAATTGAAAACTGGGATCAGAACAGGAAATGTGGAAAAGTAGCGTGACTCTCTGGCTTAAAAACAGAGGGATGTTAATTCCCGAGTGGAGGCAAGGTTAGCAGAAGGTGAGTTTTGAGTTCTGGTCAGATGGCCACATTTTAAATGTCAGTAAATATAGCTATTATCATTGTAGCATTTGCAGCATTTTATCTTTCATCAGTTGCTGTACGGCTTCTACAATCTTAATTATGATTCGTTTTTTAAATGGTTTTTAAAAAGAGGGGATCTAACTGCATGAGGCGTGTGATTCCGTCACAAAGACATGCCCACTTCTTCTGTAATCACTGTGCATGAGACAATGTCTCTCTTAAATAGGAGGGGTCATTTGACCTGCACTTCTATACTAACTGTGAGCCCTTTGCTAACAACAGTATAACAAAATTATTAATTGCATTACTGGTAACATTGAAATTACACTGATATTGACATTTGTGCTTTTAGTTTACTTCACTAGTACTGACTTTGTAGACCAGTTGTATTTGTTTGGTATTGTTAATGAGAATCTCTGTGCCTGATTTTGAGTTGACTTACTCGCCTTGATCGTCTGTCTCTTGTCACTCAGCTTTGCACAGTCTCCTGATTTTCACTCCATGTGTAGAAATATGCCAACCTCCCCTTAGCCCAACTACATTCCCAGTGTTCCCTTGTGTGATCTATGTTTTTAATTGTTATTTTTGATACTTTTTAAAACATTTGTTAAATAGTATAGTAGAGAGGACAATAGAGAGAGTGGGGGGAATGACACACTGAAAACAGTCTTGAGAAGACCTGAACCCAGTCCACAATAACAGACTTCGACAGGTGGTTCACCTGCCTCTGAGTTCTGCATTTGTTTACTGACCCTAAACTTTATGACGGATACAGTGTGGAACAAAGAAATCATTGTTAAGTCAAATAC
>CAKLIZ010003553.1:0-16193 GCA_922035795.1 Oreochromis mossambicus
ACGGACTAACCAAAAGAAAATCACAAATCAATCAAAAGAACGAAAAAAGGACAGCAGAGACAGCACACCTGAAAAACAAACAACATTATCAATTAAAATATTACCCAATAAAATACCAATTTTATGAAACCATTTAAAATCATGAAGCTAAAAACAAACACTCAATATACCTACAATATTGATCAGTTTCCCTGCACGCAGTCGATCCAGGGCTTGATCAATTCTTCTATTCAAATTGGTGGTCACACTAAAAAAGTCCAATGACACATTAAAAATAGGCACATACAACCAGCAAATGATCCAAACAAAACGGCAAAAGTCTCTTACCGACAGTATACCCACTCGCACCCGAGTGAATTAATTGCCTCTGGTTTCTTCCACAGAAGAGCGCTGACTTCACCCCACACACCCGCTACCTTTTCACAGCTCTTTCAGCCAATCACCTGGCAGAGAGCAACAAACTGCCGGGTGACACTTGTTACAATCCGTTTATTATATTTTACTCAATCATGTGGATTGAGAGAGTTTTTGTTCTTCTGGTAGCCGTGGAACTGTTACTTTTATCAAGGAACGGGACCGTGGCACATCTCCTACACTCACGGACTGTTTACTCCAGAGATCAGCTGATCGCCCTGATGCCGGCCGGCTCGCTGGCCAGGCCCGCAGAAGTACCAGCTGAAATTTGGAGGAAAACACATCGGGGATGCAGAAGTCAAGGACAGAAGAGAAGAAAGAAGGAGACGGTGAGACAGCGGAGGCTCAAAGCGAGGAGGAGGTATAAACAGCGTCTGCCGTCTATCGTAATGGGAAATGTGCGATCGTTATCAAATAAAATCGACGAGCTCTCAGCGCTGGTAAGGAGTCAGAGGGAATATCGAGTGTGTAGCCTGATGTGTTTCACTGAATCATGGATGCACCAGGACATTCCCGATGAGAATGCTTCCGTGGAAGGCTTCCACACTGTTCGGGCGGACAGGGACACCATCGCTAGCGGTAAGCGGAAAGGAGGTGGGCTTGCTGTTTTAGTTAACAACCGGTGGTGTAACCCTGCCAATATAACAATCAAAGAAAGGATTTGTTGCCCGGACATTGAACTGTGTGCTGTTGGACTCAGGCCGTATTGTTTACCCAGGGAATTCTCTCATGTCATCTTGGTGGCTGTTTATGTTCCTCCCTCTGCTAACCCCACAGCTGCATGTGACACTATCCACTCGGCCATAGCCCGGTTACAGACTCAGCACCCGAGTGCCTTCTTTGTGATCTCGGGTGACTTCAACCATGTATCACTGGACAATACACTACCAACATTCACACACTATGTGGACTGTCCCACCAGGGGAGAGAAAATTCTAGACCTACTGTATGCTAATGTCAAGGATGCATACAGCTCCTCCTCCCTCCCCCCACTTGGTAGGTCAGATCATAACCTGATTCACCTCACCCCCCGCTATGTGCCAATGGTGAGGAGGGAACCTGTGACCACGAGGAGTGTTAGGAGGTGGTCAGAGGAGGCCTTAGCGGAACTACAGGGCTGTTTTGAGGTGACCAACTGGGAAACTCTGTGAGCCTCACGCCGAGGACATCAATGGGCTTACTGAGTGTATCACAGACTACATAACTTTCTGCACCGACTCCATTGTTCCAGCTCAGACTGTTCATTTTTACCCAAACAACAAGCCGTGGGTGACTAAGGACATCAAAGCCCTCCTCAACAAGAAGAAGAGGGCTTTCAGAGGGGGCAATAAAGAGGAGGTGAGGAAGGTCCAGGTGTTACTAAAGGACAAGATCAGAGAGGCTAAGGACAATTACAGGAGGAAGCTGGAGTGGAAACTCCAGCAGAACAGCATGAGAGAGGTGTGGAGGGGCATGAAGACCATCACTGGATTCAGGCCAACCAACAGCAGGGGAGCTGAGGGAGGTGAGAGCAAAGCTAACGAGTTGAATCTGTTTTTCAATAGATTCGACACCACAGTGTCTGCTCACACCCCCACAACCTCACCTGTAGTCAGCCTGGAATCCAGAGCCACACCACTGTGCCAGCCTCTCTCTTCACATGGCGCTGTTGCCTCCTGTGAGATTCCTGACACCCCTCCCCCGCCCATCACCTTCACTCAATACCAGGTTGAGATGCAAATGAGGAGACTTCACTCAGGCAAGTCTGCTGGACCAGACGGAGTGAGTCCCCGCGTCCTCAAGGCCTGTGCCCCCCAGCTGTGTGGAGTCTTTCATAAACTGTTTATGCTGAGTCTGAGTCTGCAGAGGGTCCCAGTGCTGTGGAAGACATCATGCCTCGTCCCTGTACCAAAGACGCCACGTCCTAGTGGCCCCCAGGATTACAGGCCCATGGCACTGACCTCCCACATCATGAAGAACCTGGAAAGGCTCATCCTGGACCAGCTGTGACCCATAGTAAGACCACATCTGGATCCCCTTCAATTCGCTTATCAGCCTCGTCTCGGAACTGAGGACGCCATCATCTACCTGCTCGATCGTGTCTACACCCATCTGGACCAGCCGGCGAGCACTGTGAGGGTCATGTTTTTTTACTTTTCCAGTGCTTTCAACACCATCAGGCCGACCCTCCTGGGTGATAAGTTAGCAGCGATGCAGGTGGATGCTTCTCTGGTGTCCTGGATTGTTGATTACCTGACAGGAAGACCACAATATGTACGTCTCCCACAGTGTGTGTCTGACAAGGTGATCAGCAACACAGGGGCACCACAGGGGACTGTCCTCTCCCCCTTCCTCTTCACCCTCTACACCACAGACTTCAGCCACTGCACAGAGACCTGCCATCTTCAGAAGTTTTCTGATGACTCAGCGGTGGTTGGATGTATCAGCAGGGATGATGAGACAGAGTACCGGGCTGTGGTCGACTCCTTTGTCACGTGGTGTGAGCAGAATCATCTGCAGCTCAACGTGGCAAAGACCAAGGAACTGATCGTGGACTTCAGGAAGACCAGGAAACACTTGACCCCGTTTCAATCCAGGGGGTCAGTGTTGACATTGTGGAGGACTATAAATACCTTGGAGTACACATTGACAATAAACTGGACTGGGCTAAAAACACCAAAGCACTTTACAGAAAGGGCCAGAGTCGTCTCTATTTTTTGAGGCGACTGAGGTCCTTCAACATCTGCCGGAAAATGCTGAGGATTTTCTATGAGTCTGTTGTGGCCAGTGCGATCCTCTATGCTGTGGCATGCTGGGGGAGCAGGCTGAGGGTCGCAGATGCCAACAGACTCGATAAACTGATCCGTAAGGCCAGTAATGTTGTGGGGATGGAGCTGGACTCCCTCAAGGTGGTGTCAGAGAGGCGGATGTTGTCCAAAATAAAGACAATGTTGGATAACACCTCCCACCCACTCCATGACATGCTGGTCAGTCACAGGAGCACGTTCAGTGAGAGACTGAGAGTACCGAAAAGCACCACTGAACGACACAGGAAATCATTCCTGCCTGTGGCCATCTCCCTGTACAACGCATCCACTTAACACACTGGTTACTGCTACAACTACACGTTTCTTTTCCAGCTATTTATTAATGTGTGACTTATGTATATTTAAATATTTATATATATATATATATATATATATATATATATATATATATATATTGTACTTTCTTAGTTAGCGTGTTGTTTCTTAGTTAGCATGTTGTCTGTTTTGTTAATTCTGGTTTGTAATGGAGCACTGTAACAAAAAAATATTTTCCCCCAGGGATCAATAAAGTATTCTGATTCTGATTCTGATTAAAGCACTTGTTGCAGCCGCTGAGTTTGCATCTTTTGCTGTGAAGTACAGCCAGACTTTTGAAGATCTTCGCATTGGGCATTTTTAATCTGTAGCTCTGCACAAAAAGAACGTACGTACCTGGCCCCGCCTACTATCCTCAGAAACGTAAAATGATTGGCTAGAATTGGCTCAGGAAAAAAAAAAAAGCACCGAAGTAAAGCACCGAAATGTGCGTTGCTTTTCGGTCTGGTTACTACCGTTTATGATGGCACCGGACACCGGTAACCATCCCTACTGTTTATAATTTGTCATTCCTGCAAAGGTCGTGTCGGATTACTCTGACTCACAAACATTTATTTTGTACAGCCAAATATTGGAGAACTGCAGCTCTGCTTGGCTGTTATTGGTCTTGAGTTAGATACGATGTGACTGCCAAATAGTTGTGGGTGGAACCATGGTGTAGTAAAAGCAGCAGTTAAATGATGTGGTAAATGAATTGGATATGAGTAATTTGTTTGACTAATATTTCTGTTACCAACCTAAAAGGGCAGCAACATCATGGACTTATTGAAGGTAGGTTTAAAGTGCACATGAAACACTGTGTGTAAAGCCTCATTTACACTGTGGAGGATGTGCTGTCAAAAACTGACATAGATGTAACACTTAAATAAGAATAAGTGCTTAAAGGTTTTAGAACATGCTTTAGAACATACTATCCTGTGCCAGTACAGGATGTGACATCACAGAGTTGGTTGGTTGTGGTTAACAGACTTGTATTAGTTTATGTAAGCTAGTGACGAAAACTGCTAACTCAATGGAAAAACAAAAATACTAAACCTACATAATGTGTTCAAAGGGTAACTTTTTAATTACTCCTGGCTGAAACAACGAGTTGTTTTTTTAAATCTAATGTGGGTCTATCAGTTACAAATAACCAACCAATCTGATATTCTGTACTAAGGCAAGATGTTGAAGTTAAATCAGTTTTTGAGGGCAGGATTGCGTGGTGCACACGTAGTGTCTCATGTGGCGTTGTTTTTTTTGTTTTTTTTAGGGTTACTTGTGCAAACCTCAGTATCAGTGGTAACCATCATGCAAATTCCTATCTTAGCCGGAGAGTTTATTTTATCTGCTCATTTGCATGTTAATTGTTGGGAGGATTGTAAAATCCAAACACTTGAAATGTTTTTATCACCAAAATCAAATGTTTATTTCACTGTTCTTGTTAGGTTCTCGATAAGAGAAGCCATTCTGGTGGACTTTTGTCAAGGCCCAGTGGCACGAAGTAACTGAGTTGGACACAAGTGCAGAAACCAAACCGGAAGCGAGACGGCAAATGAACAAAGGATTTATTTCCACTCATAAGTAAACAAAAACAAAACTACGCCACCTCACTAGTGGCGCGCAGAAAACCTGAGGTAACTTAAAGTGGCCTAGACAACCCTAGGATGCAGCAGAACAACAGAGGCAGTGGGGAGAAGGAGCTGAGCTAGGAAGTGGCCGGGGCACTGTAATGAGAGGAGAGCACAGTCAACGTGGTCCAGCAGACAAACAGCGATCCTCCACAGTTCGAACTGAGTTGCCTTACTTGGTTTCAGGTGGAGGGGACAGAAAGGGCGGAAGGCCCGGACGTGGTCGTGACGTGGGGAGGCAGGCAGGTGTGTAGTGGACCAGTTGGCCACGTCGTGTCAGCAGCAGGTGGCCCAGGTCCAGGACAGCGGGAATGAGGGAGGCGAGACCTCCACTCCAGGAGCTACCTCTGGAAACAAGAAAAGCAGGTAAATCGTCACACGTGTTTAGGACAGAAATAAACACTCTCCACTAGACTGACATGGGATTGCAGATACTCAGGCGAGGAATGGTTGAGAGCGCAGGTCTAATATGCTGCTGGAACAATTGCCCACAGGTGGTCAGCCAGGGAGGAGCAACCATTCTCCGCCCGAAGAGGAGGAGCCGCTGTTGGAGGCCTGCAGGTACCCACCCAGATCATGACACTTTTTTCCTAAGGAGCCAATGGAGGGTAAAAGTTCAGGACCTTCGTGCTCAGGCCTCAATCTGGTCGCACACCCATGTGCCAAAAGCAAAGTGTGGAAGTACTTTGGCTTTGACAGAGATGCAGATGGCTGCATATTACACTGGAAAAGGATTTACTGTCGTGTATGTATGAGCCAAATTGCCTACTCTGGAAACACCTCAAACTTGTCATACCACCTTGAAAAGAACCATCCCATAGAGTTCAGTGAGTTCGTGAAAAGCAACACAGATCAGATGTGTGAAGCTTTTGCTACGGCGTTTTCTAGGATAAAGACTGAGCCTACAGTTTCACAGCAGCAGTCCCAGGAAACCTATTTAAGGCAGAGCTTAGACTCTGAAAACAAACGACACAATGATTTGACAGTAGCTATTACCAACTTCATTTGTGAGGGATTATATCCTGTATGTACAGTTGAAGAGCCTATGTTCAAGAATTTAATCGGTATTGTCGACCCTGGATATTCTCCTCCAAGCAAAAGTGACCTTGCAGGCAAAATGGTTCCTGAAATGTACTGCCGTACCCAAAATGTGGTCTTTAATGAGCTTAGTGGAGTTATGAATTGTGGCATTGCTACAGATCTGTGGCAAAGCCAAACACAAAACAGAACATATATTTCACTTTCTGTGCATTCAATCAATTACAACAGTGCAACTGGCTTCTCAGTGACCAACAAATGCCTTAAAACTTTTGAAGTACAAGAGGACAACAGAGCTGAGAATATCACCAGAGCCATGTATGAAGCCTTTGTGAAGTGGGGGATAACTCATAAAGTCATCGGGGCTACCACAGATTGTTCGGTGGATGTGGTGCCAGCATGCTCCCTCCTGGATCTGTCAGTAGAAATGCCCTGCCTGGGGCACACAATCAATCGTGCAATGGCTGAAGCCTTCCAGCTGCCACGAGTGAGTGACTTTTTGGAATCTGCTACGTATACAGTACGAGAAAAGCAGAAGCAACAGGGCCTTGCTCAGTGTACACTCGTCACAGACCAGGACAGGTCATGGTTTGATACATTGGCAATGCTACAAAGACTGAAAGAGCAACAGGCTGCTATAAGTACGACACTTATGGAGAGTTCTAGTAGCCATCAATTCACCTTCAGTGGTTCTGACTGGGCCTTGTTGGAGGGCTTGATTGAAGTCATCCAGCCCTTTAAAGTTTTGGCAAACATGATCACTTCTTGTAAGTATCCAACCATCAGCATGGTGAGACCTGTCCTTCATATGCTGCTGAACACCACCCTCAAAATTAAGGAAGGGGATCTCAAAGAGATCAGCATGAGCAAAGAGGTCATCTCCAAGGTCTTGTCAAGCACATATTCACAGAATTCACAGTTATCCCAAGAGATCGCAACATTCCTCAACATTGCTACCTTTTTGGATCCTCGTTAAAAGAAACTGCCTTTTCTTTCCACCCAAGAACGCTCCCAAGTTGAGAGTATTATTATTGAAGAGGCCAAAGCAATCCTTGAGAAGCAGATTTCAGAGCGATCGTGCCTTGATGATTTTTCTTTGGTGTCTGATGAGCCACCTTGCAAAAAACAGGGACTTCCGGGTGAATCTTCTGCCAGCACTTCAGTTCAAGACAACCCTTTGGCTGCCATATTTTGCCAGTCAGATGCAGACCAGAGCCAGGAGGAGCTACATGCTAGAGTAGTAGAGGAGCTGAGCAACTACAAGTCACAGAGGGTTCTTGGTCTGAATGAAGATCCTTTGATTTGGTGGTCAGACCATGCACCTTTGTTCCCCACACTTCCTAAGGTGCTCCAGAAGTATTGGTGTGTTCCTGCCACAAGTGTTCCTTGTCATAGGTTGTTCAGCTCATCAGGTACGTTTCTTTCTGGGAAAAGAAACCGTATACCTTCAGCTGTAGTGGATATGCAGGTTTTCCTGTATGAGAACTCTCGGAGCTACTACGAGCCTGAACCCTGTGAGGATGAATTTGAAACTATTTTGGAAACCAACTCTAGTTTGGCTCTGCACTAACTGACTGAGGTTTTAAAGAACTTTATTTACTTTGCTATCTGTATTCTTTGTGTGTTTACTTGACAGAGGTTCTAAAGGCTGAAAAGTCACTGGTGGCATAAAGGGACATTTTCAGCCTTTTATAACATATGGAAAACATTAGCTTTAAAGTTAACTGCTGTAAACACATTTGTCCTTTACAGAGTGGATGTCCTTATGCATTCAAAATCTGCACAGAAACTTTATTGTATTAAAATGAAGTGGAGGGAAAAGCTTTGTTGTTTATGTAGCAATGTTGAGTGTTGTCTTTATTTTAAATGTGTATCAGCTGGTTTTTTTTTGTTTTTTTTGTTTTTTATTTCAATGCATGCTCAGTCGGCCAGGTAAGTAAATCCCAAAAGGCTGATTCTGGACATTTTCAGTGGGAGAAATGTTTCATCATCATCCAGGTGACGTCTTCAGCCTCAGCTGACTGCAGGTTTCAATCTTATAAACAGGACATTTGCAAAATGACTGAAACCACTCACTGAAGGAACAATGGGCTGGGAGGTCAGTTCCTTGATCATTAATATGCAAATCAAAGACTACTGGTCAATAACCATGAGTACCATTCACAGAGAGTTGGGGAATGGCTGCAATCACAGCAGCGACACGGTGTTTAGGAAAAATTCCTCAACTGTTCTGACACTCCTGACTCAAGGGATCACTACGGGTTTTCGCTTAGTCAGCAGTTGTGTTTCTCTCCTGGATCGGCTTGAGCTTTCGGATCTGGACCTGGATCGGCTGGAGCTTTCGGATCTGGACCTGGATCAGCTGGAGCAGAGGTGGGAAAAACCATCTCTGAATGGAGGAGGGGGCTTAAGGGTACATCTGTCACCATCTTACAAGGCTGTGGTTGCAGCCATTCCCCAACTCTCTGTGAATGGGACTGAAGGCCATTGATCAGTGGTTGTTGATCAATGGTCATGAGAATTTGCATATTAATGATCAAGGAATTGACCTCCCAGCTCATTGTTCATTTAGTGGTGCTGGTTTTAGTCATTGTGCAAATGTCCTGTTTATAAGGTTGGAAACTAGCATTCAGCTGAGACTGAAGAAGACACTTGGATTATGACAAAATGTTTCCCTCACTGGAAAAAAACTACATCCGGATGAACAGAATCAACTTTTGGGAATTACAACTCGTACTTGCCTTGTCTATTTCCCCCCTCATCTGTGCACACCTGTTGCATTTAAATGCAAATTAATCTGGCAACTGCCACGCCAAGTCAAGAGAGTATGAAGAGCTATAAGGGAACATGCATGTATCCATTGTTTTGTTTTTTTGTTTCTTTTTTTGCTTTCTTGGTTTGAGTTATGCAGGCAGTGACCTAAGCCTAAACAGTGAATCTCAGACTTCCATTAACCCAGAATCCTCTTCTGGCTCATTCTGGGTGGGGCACCGAGTTGTTTTCAAGGTGAATGAGGGATATAATCTCTCCAGTGAGTCCTGGGTCTGCCCGGAGGTTTCGTCCCAGTAGGACATACACGAAATACCTCACCTAGGAATCATCCTAGTCAGATGTCTGAACCACCTCAAATGGCTCCTTTTGTGTAGAAACAGTGGCTCAACACAATCTCTGTTGATTGACTGATCAAAGGGAGAATTCACCCACCTATTTAAAAAGAAACTCAGCTGCTTGCTACCTTCTCTTGGTTGCTATGCAGAGCTTGTGATCATCGGTAAAAGATAGGAGATTGACCGGGGAATCAATTGCATTGTTTTAGCTCTGCTACCTTTTCACTGTAAAATGTCACCCTCCACTCTCGCCTCACTTTTGAGATACTTAAACTGAAGTGGGCACTTCACCCTTTCCTAGACTTGGGGATGCTACCTACCATTCCCACTGCTTCACACTCGGCCATGAACAGTACCTGATGAACTGTGGAAGACAGTCGAGGAGATGAAGTGTTGTGGCCAGTAGCATCTCACTGCCACTATATATAGTGTGAGTTTAGTTCCGATTCCCTCTTGTGAGTCATTTGACAGTTTTCCTGAATCACTTTGTGGCCATTCCCAAAGTCTCACCTGTACACATCTTGGTGTACACAACGGTGGCGGAACAGAGTGCACAAACACACCTCTCCAGGTAAAACATTTGTTGCCCATGTGAGCTTGGAAATTCCACAGTAAGGGGTACAAGCACACTCTGCCAGCCTTTTTTCATTTAGAGTAAGTCCAGAGTGGAACAGCGTACAGGCCAAGAAATTGGTTCGAGTGCCCAAGCTGTGCACGGAGGTGAGCCTAACTCGATCTAGTCGCCATTGCTCGATGTCATGCTTAGGCCCAGACTCCTTTCCTGCCAGTGAAGAGACACTGCATGTAACACATGTTAATGTTACGCGCTCTGTTTAGACCCAGACCAACAATATTGTTTGACTGATGGCCTTAATATGAAGACTTCGGACTTTATGTTTCCCAATTCTGCTTTAAGTTATAAAGTTATTTTGTTATTCACATTTGGCCTATTAATGATCCTTATTGCTGTTTGGGGAGCGGTGCTTCAAAGGATAGTTGCAGATTTCTGTCAGAATCTGCGGATTATACAGAACAAATAAAATGTTCACGTTTCTCTGACGTGGTCTTCCCAACAGTTTCACTGACATCTACACTGGATGGTGTGGAGATGAAAATTATTTTACTGTCATTATTCATAACCAGTATATATGACTGTGCATCATTTATCATTATCATTTCATCAAAGCATTAATTGAATCTGTTGATGTTATATTACAGTTTGTATTTCAGGGGTGAGCACATTTACATAATAATTGCATAATAATCTTGCATTGCAGGTTTAACTGTATTCATGTTATCCATATTGCATTTTGTGCTTATTAGAGAGTTGTTAATTGAGGGTCTGAAGTTACGGGAAATTGAGAAAGTTAAGGTGACCCAAGCTACTAAAGGATTCCATATCTGCTTACAATATAACACATCACATATAATAAAATCACAGCATAGAGAACTGTGGGCCCAGAAACCTGCTGCAGTGGAGTCTGCCTGGTAACAGATGACTCGGAGGAGGTTCACTGAGGTCAAGGCACACATGGTGGGGCCTGCACACATACACACACAGTATCTAGAGTTGTTTTGTTCAAAACTGCTCAGTGATCTGTCCTGCGTACGTGACCGTTTAGCAATAACAGGAAACATCTGGCGGGGGAGTGAAGGGTCTCCAAGGGTCCAATGTACTGGAATGTTCTTGGATTACGGGAATTGATACTTGGATTTCCAGTAAATCCAACTGCTTTTGACGACATTGGATTGATGTTGATTTTTCATCCGTCTTTTACGTCACTCACACAAGACAGCAGTGAAGTAAAAGATGGATTTAATGCAACCTGACCATCAAACAGCAGTCGCTTACTAAAACATCGGATATGTATCAGATTCAGCACCACATACGAAAGTGACCCAGATCGGATTTGTGCCGTTCACACTGTCATACCATGATCGGATATGAGTCACATAGGGTCAAAAAATCGGATTTGATGCGCTTTCGCCTGCAGTTATTCCTTATGGATATCTGACACTGCATTGTTACAAATACCGATGTCATTGATTAGTGGAGATAAAAGCTAAAAGATAAATAAACAAGTTGACCTTTTTCATTACCTGAAAATGATTTTTTTTTTCACCATCATTTAAACTTTATGCGTTAAATTTCCACCATTTTGTCAGTGTTAGTTCTGTTTCAGGTTCTAAAGTAGTGACCCCACAATGATCAATAATTTTTATATTAAGGAGTGCGCATGCGTCAACCGGCATGGAGCCTGTTTCAGTTGCTCCCGCTTTTCTCTCCATACTTTGTCTTACTTTTAACTAAAGTACACTGATTCAGATGAATGGCAGCTGCAGAGATGTTGGCTTGCGGCACATATAACATCTTGGGTGACAAAACCATAACTAATTCTTGATCAACAATTTCAATTGGGTCTGATCCATGAAAACCAGCTTATTATGGGGTTAAAATGTGTCCATACATCAATTAGATTATTATTATTATTCCATTAAATTCAATGTTATTTATATAGCACCAGATCACAACAACAGTTGTCCTGAGATGCTTATGAAAAGAATCTTGTAATGTTTTGATTGTATTTGATTCTGCAAGGATAAGAGGCCTTGCAGAAGTTATTGAGGAATTCAAACTGAACAGTTCATAAAGTGCAAGGAGAACATTGTAACCAGAGAAGGCTTTGAGAACATTGTAGCCAGTTCAGTGTCCTCTATAGTTCAGTGCAGGCTGTTTCACTCAAGCAGTTTGTTTTTCAGAACTTGCACCTTCATGGATATGTTGTTCCCATCCAACTCAGCACCTTCGGAAGAAATTCAAAGTCTAAAATCTGGTACCTCCGATTTAGACTGTAGATTAGTCCAAGCAGGAGGACACAGGAGCTTGCAGCACAGTGTATCCTGCTATGATGACACCAATGTCCTCAGGTGTATCTGCAGTCTGCTCCTTCATGTCTGACAACACAGACTCCTGAAGTCAGCTGCTCCGTTTCTCTTCTTGCACTAAGATCCCAGTAGAGCAGGGCGATTTGACCAAAAATATTTATCACAATATACATTTGAAATTTGCAATAACGATATAACTGACGATATAATTGACATGAGACAAAATACTTTACAACTCCACAACTTTATTAGTGCAATAAAACGCATCAATGTATTTTTACTTAAACAAGCAGCTGTTTTTTTTTTAATGTGCATTAAATTTATATAAATATTTGTAACCGAGGACAAAGAAATAAACGGGGGGAAACGGGGCAAAGAAATAAATTGATCATTTATTTATTACATCAATTAGACATACAAAATCCCAGTTATTTCCAGGCAGGACTTACAACACATCCTGCTGATATCCCAGCTGCACATGAGACTTACCACACAAACGGTGCGAAAATAACATAACACTGCAACCTAGGGCTGTGCGATATGACCAAAATCTCATATCCCGATATTAAGACAACTATCGTCCGATAACGATATAAATCACAAAAATGTAACATTTTCTGTAAATTCTGTGAATCTCGGGCAGCTCGACTTGTGTGAAGTGTTTCCAGCTGCGTGTCATGTAGCTGGAGTTGAGTGTTTTAACCGATGCATGAAACGATACATTTTTAGACATAAGTTGTAACGGCCACCGTTTTCTTTGTGAGTATTTATTACACGGCATGCTGCGGGGAAAAGCCTGTTCTTACGTTTGAGTCTAAGGTTTATTTTTAGCACCTGGCGGCTCTTTTTTGCTTCTCATCCATGAACACTCTGAATCGTTCATGTGATTCAGTTTATTTTGAAAAGTCTCGACAGGATCTTGAGCTTTATTCTGAAAGGTTTATGTGGGAAATAAACAAGCGGACATGCGATGGTGTTACCGTCATTGTTGCTAACGACAACGCATAAAAACAGGCGCTTGTCCGTCTGTAGTGTGGTTATATTAAATATAAGAGTAAGAGAGAACTTTAAGACATTAATATAGCCACTACAGTGACCATCAAAACGGTGAAAAAATATTGCCGTAAACAGTTTATTTTGCGACATCACGAAACAAATGATAGCGTAAAATGAAACGATAGACGTTTTTATATCGTCATACGATATACATCGTTATATTGAACAGCCCTACTGCAACCCGTCACACCCCGCTTAGCGACACTGCAATCGTGGCACGCACTGCAAACAATTTGGGTCTCAGCGCAGCTGGGAATCAGCGCCGTGCATGACCTGCGATCTGGGAGATCAAGGGAAGTGGCACAAACAGTTAAACAAAAAACAAAAAAAGGAGGTTAGTCCGCCCTTACACAACTCACTCTCAATCAATAACCGCCTTTACGGCTGGACGGACGAACCAAAACAAAATTACAAATCAATCAAAAGAACGACAAAAGGACAGCAGAGACAGCACAGAATATTGATCAGTTTCCCTGCACGCAGTCGATCTAGGGCTTGATCAATTCTTCTATTAAAATTGTGGTCCCACGACAGTATACCCACTCGCACCGAGTGAATTCATTGCCTCTGGTTTTTTCCACTGAAGAGCGCTGACTTCACCCCACACACCCACTACCTTTTCACAGCTCTTCAGCCAATCACCTGGCAGAGAGCAACAAACTGCCAGGTGACACTTGTTGCATATTTAACAGTGCAAATGCAAATTCCTCGCTGACAGTTTAACCAAAAGGCATTTCCAGTGGAAATTACCGGACATATCCTCAGCATAACCATGTCTAATATCCACAAAACTTTAAAAGAGGTCATACACACACAATACGGTGATATCATGTTGAAGCACAGTACGTATCCTGCCTACGATAGCCGTAATGCTCCGACAATCCATCGACCGCTGCGGCTTCATAGCTCAGCAAAGTCGTACTGAAACATTTGACAGATTTTCGAGCGCCGTGTGCATAAAATCGTTTCGAGATCAGTAAACACGACCAGAAATCATACATAAGGCACACGGGATTATAAGGGGCGCTGTCAATGTTCAGAAAAATCAAAGGATTGATTTTAAGTGTGCCGTTTTTTCCAAAAAAACACGGTAACGACGGCCCACTAGCATGCTCTACCAAAAATAGTGCTTTGTTGTGTATCTGATGGACGAAAGCCAAACCAGTTCCACACCAGTGAAGTTGCAGCAGTTTTACAAACCAATTCTGGTTCATCCGTTTCATTCAACGATCTGCTTTCGCCCTTCTCATTCTCTGTCGCCGCCATGTGCGTATGTAAACAAAAGCACTGCGCATGCGCCTTTTACCCATATTCTATTGCAATATTTTATTTTCTTATCGTTGCCCAACATTACACCATTATTACCGTGATCGGTATGGTATAGCCCAGCACTAATCCGCATCCTTAAAATGAAAACAAAGGGGGAAAAGCTAATTGCATACAGATACATATGAACAAATGAACCCACCTTCAATTTCCTATCCTAAATTTAAAAAAAGAAAATAACTGATCTTTCTCCTTTTCTAACTTACCGAGAATTCCTTGAACAGGTCATCTGGCTTTTTATTTAAGTAGACACAGACAGCTTTTAGAACGCATTCCCGTCGAACATCAATGCTGGAATTCTGGTGGAGATAAAAACTCAATGTGAGACAAGATTTTGGTTCTTTTCCACCTCTTTCCAAAACAAAGCCAAGAATATTAACAGATGACTGATTAGCGATGAGTAATTAAGCAATGTTTGACAACTCACATTAGTGACATTCAGTGAGGTTAATGATTGGTAAGGCTCTGAGTTACATCAACAAATATACGAACACAAAACTAGAAGCTTTACAATTTTGACAAAACATGAAAGCTTTCACTTTTGCTTTAATCAATTGTAGACTGTTCAACAATATAATTATTAATTGTAGCCTAAAAATATTAAAATGAAATAGAAGATTAGAACTGGGCAATATGGACTCAAAATCCTATCACAACATTTTCTGGTATTTATTACGATAAGAAGAGTTACAATAAAAGATAACAGTTCATAACCACAACCACATCTGAGCCACTTTTGTTGCATCTATTGACAGACAGAACTAGCTGACCAATGTAAAATGAAGGGGGGAACACACAAATTGTCACTTTGATAATCAATGGAAACCGATACAAGGAGTTAAATGCATTACATATAAGTGTATTACACATAATGCTGCATTTTAATGACAAAAGATAAATGCATGTGTTACACTTAAATCACTGAGATTTAACACGGGGTAGAATTCCTTCAAACAATGCAGCAACTTATCTGATGCATGTTTCTAAAATACACTATACATTCATTTCACTCTTCAAACTACAGAATCGCCGGCGCTCCCGGTGGTCATTACTGACACCAGGGAGCATGCGCGGTAGATGTTGGGAGTAATTTTAAAGCTGCAGTTCTTAGTAGACAGGTTGCAGCTTAACATGAATCGTAAAACATTTTGGGAAATTACACCGAAGTGGGCCTAATAATATTTGTTGAATGCCTGACTACTAACACCTGTGAGAGGCATACAAGCTAGAGTGTTAAAAAAATACAAGACATCATTTGTTTTAAAATAAAACATACAGACGTACTCCCGAAAATGTCAGATGTTTATCATTTAGTATACGTTAACCAAATTTGTCATCCTTAAATTGATGTACTTACCAAATAATCCTCAAATGGCGATGGATTCTATCCAGGCTTCTGAGCACGATGCAAGTCCTGGTTGAAAAAGGCGGTTGCTCAAACTTCCACACTGCACATGTGCAAACTGAGAAGCACTGAGAGCCTATTAGGACAATCCTCTTCAAATTAAAGTGCTGCTCATTTTAAATGAACTTTTACGTTGGATTTAATGTACTGCATTTTGTTGTATTGAAATATTGTGTTGTTAACTTCTTATGGCCTCTGACAGTGGACTCATCTCTGTGCTTGTCCTGCT
>CAKLIZ010003554.1:0-16192 GCA_922035795.1 Oreochromis mossambicus
CTGTTTACCCTCTTTGGATTGACAGAGCAGAGTCACATTACTTCCTGTCCACACAGGAGATGAAGGGATGTCCAGGATCAGGGAACCTGTTGACCAACAGAGACACAAACAGAGTGATACAGAGACAGACTTCCACCAACACACAGAGTCATACAGACACAGCTGGAACATCTGTACCTGAAACAATGATGTTGACTTCATCACTACGGTGTCCAGATGAGCTTTCACAGAAGTAAGCTCCATCAGAGGGGTTACTCAACTCGAGTTGACACAGAGAATTTTTGAGAGCAAGGCCTGCAGCTGCTCCACACATCTCAGTGACTCCTGCTCTGGTCCTCTTCACTGTCCATCCATCAACTGTTTTTCCATCATCATCATCACAAGACAGAACTGCTAGACCACCACCAGTGAAGAACTTTGTTGAAGTTGGCAATACACTCAGCGAGACTGAAGGGCAGACAGATACACAGACAGAGTAAATGTATTTGTGTTCTTGTTGGAGTCTCACTGATTGTTTTCACTTCATCAACTCACCTTTAGAAACAGTTGGTGCAGACAGCAGCTGCCCACACACACCTGCAACAGGAGGTCACCAAAGGTCAGAGGTCACTGAGGGTCAGAGAAAGTGTGAGGGTGTACTACAGGGGTGGCCAACTCAGGCCTCGAGGGCCGGTGTTCTGCAGGTTTTAGACGTGTCCTTGATCTAACACAACTGATTTAAATAGCTAAGTCACCTCCTCAAGATGTCTTGAAGTTCTCCAGAGGCTTGGTAATGAAATAATCATTGGATTCATGTGTGTTGACCCAAGGTGAGATATAAAACCTGCAGGACACCGGCCCTCGAGACCTGGAGTTTGACACCCCTGGTGCACGAGCTTCATTCTCTTATACGGTGTGCAAAAAACTGTGCATAAATCCCGCATGATTCATCAACAGAGGTGGGCATTACCAAAGTACAGATACTTTGTTACTGTGCTTAAGTGGTAAAAGTGGGCGGGGCAATAAGTCACACTACTTCAGCATCTAGCTAGCCGTGCTGAAGAGGAGCGAGCATAAAGGGAGTAACGGTTTATTATATGTCAGGTCATTTCAAATGCAGTGTTTCTATGAGCACAACAAACATCAGCAAACACACAAACTGTTTGTGTGCAGTTTGTCTCACAGTGTGTTACAGTTAAAGGTCCAGCTGCTCTATTTCAAAGAGAGGAAAGAGCGCTAACTTCACTCAGAGATGGAGAAAGACAAGAGAGAAGGACAGGAGAGGAAGAAGAGAGCTCAGATTTAAAAGAAAGGATTGCTTAGTGTGATGTCATAAATTGGAAGTATAAAGAAGTCAGGATTTGAATTATCTGTATGCAGGGCTGCTATGATTAGCTGACTAGTCACGATTACGTCGACTATCAAAATCGTCGACGACTAATAGTCGAAGCGTCATTTGAAGTTTTGTAAGATCCCGCAGGAATAAGTAGTAAGATGTAAGAGTGTAATAACAGATAGAAACAGAAGATGGCAGCACTGCATGTACAAGAATGCCAGCTGCCATTAAACCCTGAAGAAGAAGAAGCTGTGTCCCAGAATTCATAGCGCGACCCATCGCGGCCCTGCCCAGTTTCTAACAATGGCAGCAGCTAGTTAGTTTTACTACTTTTATTATTCTTTCTGGGTCACAAAATAAATGTTTAACATATTTTCAGGTGAGAATGTAACTGTGTAAACCTCAAATATCTGCTCAGTTTATCAAGACACCACATATTTTCAAAAGCGCTCCAACGTTTTCGGAGACGTCTGTTACCCACCAGCTCGATAACTAGCCCGGGTTTAAGGCTCACTAGAGCCGGTGAGAACACCGGACTCCAAATTGTTTTCAAACCAACCACCGTCTTTCACTACTCAGGTTAAAAATGATATATAAGTCACTTAAATAACTTAAAAAACATTTTTTCAGTATTTTATTTGTTCCTGAGTAAATCGGTTTGGCTGAGATTAAAGTTATAGTTTTTACACAGCTGAATAAACGTCAAGCAGACAACTGATTATCAGAATTGTGAGATGCTCGAGAATGTCCTGTTATATTTTAGATAGCAAAGAGCAGACGGCTGAGTTTATTAAACAATCACTGAAACAATCTGCAAATTTCAGTTAAATTCAACAAACTATCATCTTGCCTTTATTTTTAGATAGCGCATATCTTAAACACTTAAAGCTCTAAGCTAATGATAGATATATTAGAGCAGATGCATGCTGGTGCACGTTGTACGTCCAAAGGATGCATGATCTGATTAGTGTAACTAATCTTCCGATTAGTCACTAGTCAACTATCAAAATAATGGTTTGTGGCAGCCCTATCTGTATGTGATGTACTTTCATATTGTGAAATGTCGTGCAAAACAAAGGTATACTTATTTCATGTTCTTCCATTAATACATGAAAATCCTGGGTAGTTTTGTGCAGGATAAACAGGTTTGCTTGCAGCACTGTGGTGAATTATTTAGAATGTCTTGAGCCAGTGAGGGTCAGAGGTCACTGAACAAACTGCTCTCTATCATGCACTACCATCACAGTCCTGACTGCTGAGGCAGCAGAACTCCTCATCCCTCAGACTGATTCAACCCAGCTGAAGAACATGAAGTTCTTCCTATGTCAATCTGACCTTTACTGCTTTTAATTAATTTCATTTTTACATTAGTATGAATTCTGGTTGTGCTTACTAACCACGAACCGATTTTATATAGTACATGGCGTGCAGAAATCTGTCCAAAAATTTTTTTAGTATGACTTTGGTAAGCTATGAAGCCGCACCGCTTGATGGATTGCCGGAGCATTACGGCTACCATAGTCAGGAGCCTCACGGATCTGGATCTGGGTTCAAAACTCTGCCTCTTCAGGTCCCAAACTCAAACAAAGACTGCGGCATCACTGAGAGTTAGAAAAAGGTCTAAACTCTTTGATCTTTAATAAAACGATCAGCGTTGCTGTTTTACCAGGTGTAACTATTAAGTTTAACATCCAGGCATCCATGAAAACAGAATTTATTAAATTTAACAGAGTTAGAAGTTAGCAGGACGTTAGCTCGCTAGTTTCTACCTAAACATGATATACTATGTTCTGACTGTCACTTCCAACATAAATCAAGAGAGAAAACTAAACAGCAGTGATGTTTGCTACTGAAGTTTGACTAGCTGATATATAATGATGTATAATGATATAAATGATATATAATTATGTCCTATGTGATCTCTAGCAAAACAACTATGTTAGCATAACATTAGCACAGTGAAGCTGAAGGAGGAACACTAACGTTAACGTAAGGGTTTCTGGTGGTTAGGGACAAATGCAATGGCATGGCAGGATGCTATAAACAGACCAAACTTGAGTCAGGAGAACAACTGAGATAATCCATCCACAATACGAGGTAAGTCATTAAAATACTTCAACAACATGGGAATAGAGCAGTTGCGAAAAAATTCAACATTAATGAATCAATGGTACAGAACTGGAGGAAGTGCAGTTTTAGCTTTTTGCATATTCCAAAATGCTTTATCTCTTTGCTATTACTGTCGCCCGGCATAATTTGCAGATGATGTTGTTTGCAGCTGCTACAGTGCTTTCGACCAAAACGGGCACGGCCTGATGATGACACCATAAACATGCACTATCGCAGTAGAGTGTATAGTCAAAATCTCTTAGCTGGCCAAATTTATATTGTTTCTACCGTATACTGTTTATACCGCCCACCCCTAGCTGGAGTGGTGAGGATGTACCATGGAGTACAAAGTTTGGGGCTCTGTCTGGACAAGCAAAGCAAGCAGTGCTTTAATCTCAATCTGAAAAGACATGAGACATAAAATGGACCATCATAAATCATCCCCCTCGTATCATCACAGACAGCGCTGTCATAAAGCTCCTCATCTCTCAGTGAACAGGCATGGTGACAGATTAGATTCCTCTTGAAATCATGATGATGATGTAGAGCAGATAGCATTTGAAAAAGCTGGTAATAACTCATTTACTTTATCATCATTATTTGTGATACAGCAGATATTTATCCAACTACAGAAGTGATAATATTTTACACTCTGGAGGTGGGGGGTGGTCACCGAATGGAGCATGCAGAGGATAGATGTATCATTACAGACTGAGATCTATGAGAAACAGCGGACCTGAGGCAGCACTGAGGGAACCCTGGCACTGCTGGCTAAGGATAAATATAGATTTGGTAGAATTAAAATTCATATTGGGACCACACAAGGGAGGGAAGAAGAAAAAAACCTAAAGGTTAGAAAATCACAGAACTGCAAAAGAATAACTAAGAAACATGAAATAAAAACTAAAAAACAACATGACAAAGAATCAAAATGAAGAATAGACAAATCCTAACAATGGAGTCACATGACTCCATACTCACTAGAGATGGACCGTTCCGATATTACGTATCAGTATTGGTCTGATACTGACCTAAATTACTGGATTGGATATCGGAGAGAAATAAAAAACGTAATCCGATCCATTAAATATTAAAAAAACTTGTGACATGGCTTAACTCGGCTCATAAACGTAGCATGTCAGAGCAGTATGCATCACATGATCGAGTGGATGTGGCGTGCGAGACCTCTCGGCGGTCTGGTTGAGTATTTGGAGCCTCGCTACCAAACCGGCATTTCATCTCCGAGGAAGTTATCCCAGAGAGAAGTAAAGCAAGTGTGTACATTCATCTCTGAATGTTTGTAAAGCATTCAAGTGTTATGCTTAACAACCGATATATGGAGCGACTGCCTTCTCTCTCTCTCTCTCTCCCTCTCCTGCTGCTACTTCAAACGTGAAACTGATCAATGATCAGCTGATCGGCTTTTCTGTCGCGAGTCTGTCTCTCTTGTTTGTTCATCGCCCACTACGCGCCAGAAAGAGGAAACCAGCGGCTGAACAACAGCAGCACGTTTAAGCTTGTTAGAATTTATTTACGGATGACGGATGGTAACTGTGCAGGGGCGGGTCTAGCAAAGTTTAGCCAGGGGGGCCAATAGGGCATTAACAGGAAAAAAAAAAAAGGGGGGTGGTTCACAAAGACACTTATGTCTAGCTTTTAATAAATAATTATCTGAATCTTACACCCAAAGTTTTAATCTGATGTAAAATGTATAGAAGTCTATTACTGTATATAGTAACTATTAAGTCTAATATACCCTAGTAAGCTATAGTACTTTTTCCTTTCGGAAGGTGCCATCTGGGCAGTCTGCAATTCTGTTGAAGAAAAATGTTGAATCTATTTAATTATTCTAGAAAAATAATTGATTTCTGAGCATTTTTTCACACTGCATCAAATTAAAGTTGATTACGTCGATTAAGCATCATGAGGTTGAGGGTGGTTCCCTATTTTATTTTATTTTAGTTTTTGCTGGGAGTTTGCAACCCTAGTAGTTAGGTTGCTTACTCTTTAACTTACCAGAATATGGTATCGTCCAATATCCAAATTTATGATATCGGTGTCGGACATAAAAAAATGGTACCGTGCCATCTCTATTTAAAAGCAGTCAGAGCAGGCACGCTCTGTTTTGCCTAACTATTTTTAAACCCCTGTAGAACTGCAACCACGTAAGCTAGCACAACAAAAGTTTTTGCATATGAAACCCGAGGAGTTGTACTTATATCTTATGCCATGAGCTTGTCCTAGGTGATGGTTTCATTCGACATATAGCTTTGCAAAAATTGCATAAAAAGCACTTGCAGCAACAAAAACATAATATTCCAGAAACACACTTTGCCGATCTGATCAGCTGTTTGTAACAATTCCCACGCTGAAATAGACGTCAGCGCGAACGATCGCATGTCCGCCATCCGGTCGTTAAGTGATGACATGATGAATCCTACTTCTGGGCCTAAAGCAGTCTGCGTTTTATATGGCTTTTGTGTTGTTAACATGTTTAATGTTTTGTATTTTCTTCTATTTAATCTCAAAAAGCTCCTAAAACAGTCAGTGATCACTGTTGACCTGCCTCGGCTTTTATTACCGCTAATCATTTATTTAAGCTAAGTTTTTAAAACCAGCCCATGCAGCAGTATATGAATGACTAACCTCGTATGGATTATCTCAGTTGTTCTCGTGACTGAAGTTTGGTCCTTTTACAGCATCCTGCCATGCGATTACATTTGTTCCTGACCACCGAGAACACTCACGTTAACTTTTATCGATTGGGAAAAAAGTTAGCTTCTTTATATTATGCTAACATAGCTGTGTCGCTAGTGGTCACGTAGCACATCATTGTATACCAGCTAGCCAAACTTCAGTAACCCTACAAACGTCACTGCTGTTTAGTTTTCTGTCTTCATTTATGTTGGAAGTTATAGCAGAGCTGTACGTTTTAATTTGTTTCCAAAACCCCGCAGTCAGGACATGATATATTGTATTTAGATAGAAGCTAGCGAGCTAACTTTGTGCTAACTTCTAACTCCATTAAATCTCATAAATTCCATTTTCATGGATGCCTGGATGTTAAACTCAATTGTTACACCTGGTAGAGCAGAACGCTGATCATTTTATTAAAGATGAAAGATTTTAGACAGTTTTTCAACTCTCAGTAATGCCATAGTGATCGTTTGATATATGGACCTGCAGCAGAGTTTAGGCCCAGACATGGCTAGTGACGTCAGACTTTACGACCGGATTGCCTGCCGGAAGTGACATGACTTTCGCGGAAAATGTAGTTTTTCACTTGTAGGCCTTAAAAACTCATACTGGTGTTTTTAAAAGTCATGTTTGATTTTATACTTTTCTGAATAGTTTTTGGGATGCTTAGAACTAAAATTGCACTCCTTTAAATAGTTTATTTTGATGCATATGCTGTTTTCTTTGCAAATTTGAATTATAGGATTGTTTTTCGTTTTTTCAGAAGTATATATATAAATTGATGTATCTCAAAAATAAAACTATGAAGGCTTTTTTGTATTTAAAGTTTTGAGGGATAAACCTCTGATATAAAATATATAAATATATGTAAAAAAAAAAAAAAATTAAAAATCAGAAATAATTTTCATTTTTTTGTAGTTTATTGCACTGTTTTGCAATTTATGTAGTTACTATGGACCTAATGCATAAATATTATTAAAATTTGGGCTATAATGATTGTATTGAAATACTCCCAAAAATGGCACTACAGCATGTGACCATATAAAGATAAGCTCTGTTGGACTAGAGACTTTTTTCATTTGATTCAATTTTATATGATGGATTATGCAGAAAAAATAGAATTGGGCTGAAAGGTCTATTGCTTTATTATCTATTCAGGGTGCCTAGAGTGTTTTAAAACCAAACTAGGTAATAAGTAGGGATGGGTGTGGTTAAGGATTTATCCGATACCAGTACCAAACGGTACTTTTGAAACGGTGCCGGTGCTTAAACGGTGCTCGAACCGGTGCTTAAAGAATGGAGAACACACACTTTGTCCAAAAACCTCTCATGTTTAGCTGGTTTTTTTTTGGGGGGGGGGTAAAAAGATAACAATGTTAGCCTTTTCTGCAGCTATAGGGTATATGTGGTATCACTCTTGGCTGGAAGCAGTGCTTAAACAATGGGAAAAAACCCACAAACTTTGTCCAAAAAACTCTTTTTCTTTGGTCATTTTAGCCAGGGTGAAGGGAGTATCTTCCATCAAACAAGAAAACAGCCGCATGTAACTACAACTGTGTTTGCTAGTTCACCTTACATGCATTAATGTAATAACGTGGTTAGCCTACTCAACGTTAATTACACACGAACAACATTAAGCTACTCACGCAGAGAAGAACGGCTGCTGCTGCCATCATCATCTGTCATCATTTCTAACTCCATTAGCACTGACCCCTGGCCCCTAGCACTGACAGGGCTAGGGGCCAGGACTCTACTCTTCAGGTTCTTGGGGGATGTTGCTAACTCTGGGTCCCATAACAGGCACCACACCCGCAGAAGATGTGCTCGGTGTTGCAGCAAGCTATCAAATACAGTGCATTTCTCGGCTTTTAACAAAAAGCTATACGTCGCTAGGTGTTTCATCAGATTCGCGGTGTTACCTCCTTTGACAGTATCACAGTATCACAGCACTTGTTGCAGGCTGCTGAGTTTGCACATTTTGCTGTGAAGTACAGCTAGAATTTTGACCTCTGTGCCTTGGGCATTTTTAATCTGTAGCTCTGCTGTAAAAGAACATAAGTACCTGGGCCCGCCTACTATCCTTGGAAAGCTAAAATGATTGGCTAGAATCCAAAGTGTATGACTCAGGAAATCTGAGTCTAAGGGGGAAAAAAGCACCGAAATATAGTGATGTGCGATACCACTGATTTACTTTCCGATCCGATACCAAGTAAAATTCAGGGTGGTATCAACGATACTGATCCGATACCAATACATTGTACAAAAACTTATTTTATTTATTGTATCTCAAATTATAGTGTCATAATGATTACACTGTAAAATGTAATTCTAGATGTTTGTTATTTCAACATATTATTCTATATCAGTTTGACGATAGATGACTGAAGTTGTTGTTATAACACAGAATTACAAGTTAAAAACGTCCCAATTACACCAAAAAAAGCTAACTTGAAAACTCATGTCCAGCTAAATCAAAAACTTATGTGAACTTGACAATGTGGGTAAGTTGAGCACAGCAGGATTCAAAACTGCCTCACGTGACTGCTACCGAGGTGCATCATGGGGAATTGGCGGTTAACGACATGCTCACTTTACTTGGACGTTTTCTAATCGTCTTCTTTGGAATATGCTTTCAAGGTGAGTAACATTGGTTATAACTATAAGGAAAGAGAGATACAAAAGTTGGAACATGTTTTGAATCTATGGCATGATGTGTGTTTTTCTCTTTTACTGAAATGTTTGCTTTAGCTAATGTAACTTTAGCCGACAAGGTCCAGCTTGTGTGTCATGACCAAACTTGACCTAATAAACTGACATATGGCCTTTTTTATGGGTTTAATGTGGCACTGACCAAATCACAAGTATTGTGCCGCTAGCTTTAAGGTTGTGCACTCAACCACTGTTGCGATATTAGCAAGCTAACTCAGCTAATTAATAAAGCTTATTTCATATTGTCTCTGTGCTTGTAAATTTATTTCAAGTTCACAGGCTGTTGTATTTTGGTGGAAGTTCATTTTGGCAATATTTCCAATAACTGACTGGGTTCAAAAAGAACTTTTTGGCAGGACTCGGATGCTTGTTGTCATCTGTTTACCCCTATGTAATCACTTAAGTTGTTATTAACTGCTGCATGCTAAGCTGCAAGAGTGCACTGAGGACTGAGACAAAATATGGTCTACAAACCAGCATTATATTAGTTTTTATCAGATAGTCCTCCAGTGTGTTTATTTTTTGCTTTAATTCTATTGTGCAGTTATTTGTTACCCTGAAATGCTTTATGCTTAACAACAGCTCACTATTTTGACTTATTTTTGAACTCTTGTGATCAGTATGACTAGTTTGTGTGAGTTTCCATACTAAAAGAGCTGTAGTGATAAAATAACTGGCATCAGAGACAGTGATTTTTGGCATGGTATACTGCAGAAGTTTTTTTTTTTTGCATAATTTACCTTTTAATTAAACTGCATTCTCTGTATTGTAACAAAACTAACATTGTTTATATGTCAGAAAATTAGCAAACATGAATAAATGGCGAAAACAATATAATTATAACATATATTTTTATTTTACTCATTTTAGGTCTGTGAAGCCAAACTTGATGCTGGGGATTTATTTTTGTCAATGGAGTCAAATGGTAAGTTACAATTTGTGCATTTTGTCATACTGGAAACACCTCAGATTATATTGTAACTTAATAGCTCTGTAGAACAAATGATATAAAGATTGTAGTGTCAGGGTACTTCTTAAGAAGTAATATGGCACTATTGATGATCACATGCAGGTGGCATAAACTAAATATTCAGACGTGTTACCAACAAATGATTCATTAACAAAAGCAATGGAGCAGACTGTTTAGGTTCTTGTGGTTGTAATAACATCCATAACTGCAGGTTTGTCATTAATTTATTTTCACAGGTCTAGATGATCTCATCTGTCTTTGTCATTTAAATGAGGTGGACTTGCAAACTTTGCGGTCTTTTGGGTAAATTGCTGTCCACTACATATACACAGAATGTGCACAGTATTTCAGATCTAAAAAGGGAGTATGTAATGGACTTGCTGGCTTTAATGTAAAAAGCCTGTTGTGTAACTTTAATGAGGCAGTTGGACTAAAACAGTATTGCTCATCAAGGTAAACATCTGAGGAATAAGGAAACTGTTACTTGTCCTTTTACTCAGTGTTCTTTTAATTGCACGTTTACTAAAGTTTTACATCACATAAGTCATTTTCACAATCATTCTACTTTAAAAGATTTCGAGACAGAGCTTATTGTTCTCTGAACTTCCTTGTTTGCTGAACGGCAGGTAAAGTGCATCTTTTTGCTTGTTTGCTTTTGTGTGTTTGTGTTTTCTCTAATGGGCCTCAGATGACTGTTTGCTTAAATTTGGGTCTCAAAGAATCTTTTTTTTTATTCTGCCTGTACTCTCCACCCCTCTTCTTCTATTGCTCAGGTTGAAGCAGAATTTGCCCGTCTTACATCTGTTGACCTGAAAGGGTTCCTTTTTGCTGTGCTTGACCATTATGGAGAGGTTCGTGGAGCTGTACAAAATCAAGAGCAGCATAGGAGGGCTAACTAGGCTCATAAGATGCTTCAGTGATGATGTAAGTGTTCAACTGCGAAATCTAATCCTTTGTTTAAGTTTTAGGTTATCCAGTTCAACTGATGAACTCATTGAAAGAAAGCTGATAAGTAAAGTCTGTCATCATATTTCACAACCGGACATTTAGTGTGGTAACTTTTACAGAATCTATGTATATTGGTGGTAGGTTGGATATCATATTCTACTTGAATGTCCTGATAAGCCTGATTCAAAATCTCCAATGATAATCATATATTGATGGAATTATGTATCAAAAAGCTGTGAATTTGGAGCTGTCTACATGCTTCATAAACACTGTTTAAAAAGTGTTTTTGTTTTCTTTTTGACTTCTTTGACCAGAGCCCTACACAAAGGAAGAGGACAGAGGACCTCATTTTCTAAAGGAAGATCCCTCACACACTTTCAAGACTGTGAAGGTTAGCATTGTTTCTTTTAGTAAATTTAATAATGACAGCACCACAGTGGATTTTAAATGAAACATGTGGCATCTATGAAACAATAGATGCCACATGATAACATGTGTACTTTTTCCTCACCAAATGTATTATTACAAGATCTTTGACACTGGATTTGGCCTGGGTTTCAGAGAAACTAACTGGCAAGCTAGCATTGATATTATTAGTGTCTTGTGTTTATTCATGTCTTCACCAGGGTCTTTGACATTTCGCTGCTGTACTGTTCACTTCAGCTTTACGTTTGATTTCTCACATTGTATATTGTAATGGCAGAGATATTAGGATATTTAAGGGCCTGCAGTGGCTGCTACAGCTGTGGGGGGCAATACTTTGGTGAAATGTCCTGGACCCTGGAAAAGAGACTGTGTAGACTGGGTAAGCAATTAAAGGTTACTGGCCCAGAGTCATTGGGCAGCTGGGTAAAGGTGGATGTTGATATTCAGTGCCAATTATGCAACCTGTTCAGCCATGTCTATATGCTCTTTTTTCATGCTGTTAATATAGGGGGAAAAATAAACTTTAATCAATAAACTGATTAAAGAAGCATTGTCTATGGAGCCACAATCTGATCCTGTAGTGTAGCTGCAGTTTGCACATTTCATGTATTCTCAGCCAGATTTGGTTTAGAGCACAGCCAATATTTAGCATAAGTAGATTTAAATTCACACACTGGTGATGGCAAGCTACATTGTAGCCACAGCCGCCCTGGGGCGCACTGACAGAGGCGAGGCTGCCGGACACTGGCACCACCGGGCCCTCTGACCACCACCAGTAGGCAACAGGTGAAGTGTCTTGCCCAAGGACACAACGACTGAAACTGTCGGAGCCGGGGCTCGAACCGGCAACCTTCCAATTATAAGACGAACTGTCAACTCTTGAGTCACGATTCAGTCATCCACCCATGTGTGTGAACGACTGAATGTGTAAAGCGCTTTGGAGTCCTTAGGGGACTAGTAAAGCGCTATACAAATACAGGGCATTTACCATTTAAATTGAAAATTTTGTTTGAATTCTGCAATTGAAGACATGCTCAGTTATTTATGAACATGGTCTTTGTTTAAAGCAAGAAATGGATTTGTAACATGGGGGTGCATATCTCATTCTGAAAAAACTTTAACAACTAATAAGTGTTACCCAAAGCCAATCACCATCATCCAAAGCATCAGTATGGCTCTTCTTTGGAAAGACATGAATTCTTAAGCACAAGGGATATTGTGTAATTGTAATTGTGTAATTTTTTTTTTTTTTTTTTGTCTTTGAACCCTTTTATAGCCGACAGGTATTGAAGACACGTTTTCTAAGAGGATGAAAGTTGGCATTGTGATGGTGAAAGAAGAAGACATCATCGATGTGTTGGTTGTCCTTGAGGCGGCAGTAATCCTGTCTAATCTGAGGGATGTCTCAAGTGCCATTTCCATGCTGATGGGCCTTCTTTTTGCCCTCAACATAGACTATCCAAAGGAACTTAAGGACATCTTTGAAGTCATTCAGAACATCCTAATGAACATTGGTGGAAGGCAGTGCGTCTCACTAGTGCATGGTCTAAGAAACAGACTCTTGCAGAAAGCCATGCAGAACTGTAATTGTATGTTCCTTAGTGTTAAGGACAGTTTTTATTTTACTGTTTGTTTTTTTATTCTTGCAAGTTCTCATTCTCACTTTTGTATGTCACTAAATGACTACACTTTACATTCCAGATTAGACAATTACTCATTTGTTCATGGTTTAAGAAACTTATGTGAACAACAATATAATGGTGGACTCTGCAGATGCTTATCTCATGCAAGTCAGTAGTTTTTCCTTTGTTTTGCAATTGAGCAGACTCAAACTGATGTTTCTGAAATATCCATATTATCAAATGTTTCAGAAGCATGCACTCATTTTCAGAGATATTGGTTCTGTGGAATTTGTTGCAATTGTAAACGAAGACAAATACAAGAGTTTGATGTCTTACTTGTTATAAACTGATCTTTACTGTCACTTATCAAAGGTTTTGTACTATTTTAATATTTCAAGTTTTATGCTAACAGGTGTGACTGAGCACAATGAAGTTTAAAAATTTTGTAAATGTAAAGAATAACTTTTCTAAAATAGCAAGTGTCCCGTTGATACATTACATTAATGCAGACTTTATGTTGTTACTTCACAAGAATCACTACTGCTCCGAGAGTATTGGTCAGAATTTAATCTTCACCCAAACTGGGCTCAAGACCAAGTTCAAATTTATTGTTTCACAGGGAGCAGCCTTTGAGTTTGGATGGATTGTGAGACTGATGAGCTACGTCACTGATTTTTCTGTTTCTCAGATGACTAAGATGGCACAATAAATGGTGAATGTTGGGTGCTCATGAGTAATTGTCTTGTCATGTTCTTAAAACAAACTTTCTGTATGAAATGATCAGATAGACTTTAATGGAATCTGTGGGGTTTTATTTTTTTTTCTGTAAACAACAGAAAATTAATTTAAAGGAATGTAGGTATTTAAACCTGAGATCTAAGATAAACCTAACAGGTAGTTTTGCTGAAATGGATGTTAGAAAGCTAAAAAAACAAAACAAAACTTAAGATGTTTAATACACATTTTTCTTTACATCCAGTCAATCAACTCTGATAATTAAAATGAAACTGATTTACAAGTTCACTCATCTACCTTAAGGAGCTCAGGTAATTAATAAACTTAAATCAACTTAGCTAACAGGTTATGTTAGTTAAGCTAAAATAGATTCCTAAGTTAAAAGAACTACTAAAGTATTTGAATTAACTAAAAAACCCAAGTCAACTGAACTAGGACAAGAGTTTAAACAATAGATTATTTTAATTTAGCTGAAAGGGTTTTCCCAAGTAAAGATGACAATTAAAGGAGTTGAACTGACTAACAAATCTCAGTCAACTAAACTAAGATGAAAGTTTAGACAACATGTGATTTTTCATTAAGATAACAATTGGTTGTGTTATAAGAACAAACTCTATTTCTTGACTTAACTTAAAATTTTAAGGCAGCCCTTTACCTCATATTTTTAAGTTGAAACAACAAGTTATATTTTACAGTGTAGGATTGGTGGGGTCGTAACCTTCTGCGTGAGCAGCATGGCAGGGGTAAGGATGACTGGGTTATCTGGATCTGCAGAAACCGCTGTTAACGGACGAGCATTCACTATTGCAGTGACTTCAGCCATTAAGGTCACCAGTTTTTCATGGGTAAGCTTTGCATTCCTGTGTTCTAGGAGCATTGCATCAAGGATTTTGCGCGTGACCCCCATCATGCGCTCCCAGGAGCCAGCCATGTGCGACGCATGTGGGGGGTTGAAAAGCCATTTGCAGCCAGAGTCTTCCAGAAAGCTGTTTAGTTTGCTGTTGTAGCAGCCCTGTTTGTCTATTTGCAGCTCTTTGCAGGCACTCACAAAATTTGTCCCACAATCGGACCTAAGAAGTTTGACTGCCCCTCTGATGGCAAAAAAACGACGCAGGGCATTAATGAATGACGACGTGTCCATTGATTCTATAACTTCAATGTGAATGGCCCGTGTGCTCATGCACGTAAATATGACTGCCCATCGCTTTGCATCCGCTTGCCCACCACGCGTTTTTCTGACAGTGACAGGCCAGGGCCCGAACACATCAAGCCCTACATGTGTGAAAGGAGGGTCAGTGGACAGCCTGTCCTCTGGTAGCTCAGCCATAATCTGTCCCTGCTGTCGGCCTCTTAGCTTTCGACATGTCACGCAGCTGAATATCATTTTGCTTATTGCTCTTTTTCCTCCCACAATCCAAAAGCCTGCAGCTCTGACTGCCCCTTCAGTAAAATGTCTGCCCTGATGGCATACCTTCACATGGAAGTGTCTTATAATGAGCTGGGCAAGGTGGTGTTTTGCAGGGATGAGGATAGGATTTGTTTCATCTGAAGTCAACTGTGCTCGTCTTAGTCTCCCACCCACTCTGAGTATTCCATTTGTGTCGAGAAATGGGTTCAGTTTGCTAAGTGGGCTTGACCTTTTGAGAGGCATACTCTTCTCAAGCTGTCTTATGTCATCTGCATAGACTTCTCTTTGGACGGTGCGAATGATAATGATCTTAGCTTGATCGAGCTGCTTTTCGGTTAAATGCTCCCTACAGCTGTGCCAGCCCTGACAGGAGCCTTCTATGTTCTGCTTAAAGGACTGAACAATGTGTCGGAGTTTAGATATAGCCTTCAGTAGTACATTCCAGCTAGAAAACCTTTCGAATCTGGCACTACTGAGAACATCCTTTGCAAGAGTGGTAACACAAGTAGTTACCTCATGACGCAGTTCGTTGTCAGTATCTGGGTCTACAAGATCAAACGACTCTGCCTGAGACTGACCTGTTTCTGACTTGGTAAGGAATGCGGGTCCACTGAGCCATGTGGAGGTAGAAAGCTGCTCCGCAGGTAATGCGCGCGTGGCATGATCAGCAGGATTTAAGTGAGTGGGCACATAATGCCACTGGTGAGCTTGTGTAGATCGCCTGATGCGTTCCACTCTGTTGTGCACATAGACATAAAAACGCGTTGTTGTGTTGAAGATGTAACCGAGGACTACTTTGGAGTCTGAATAGAAGCTCACCTGATCAACTGCGATGTCCAGCTCGTCCACGACTAACTCCGCCACCTCGACAGCCAGGACCGCTGCACAGAGCTCAAGTCTGGGTATGGTGATGTCTGGTTTTGGGGCAAGCCGTGCCTTGCCAAGAAGGAAGCCCACTTCATTATGACCATCTCTGTCTGTGAGTTTAAGGTAGGCAACAGCGGCCACTGCCTTGGTAGAGGCATCGCAGAAAACATGGATTTCCTTGGTTACTGCTGCAGAGAGTGGTATTGAGGTGAACATTCTGGGAATCTCAAGTTGTTGTAGATGTTTGAGGGAGTGTTTCCACTGTTGCCACTGTTGTAATTTGTCTTTAGGGAGTTCAGTGTCCCATTCACAAATGTCAGTGGAAATGTCTCTGAGTATGACCCTGCCCTCTACAATGACAGGGACAGCAAAGCCAAGTGGGTCAT